>NIJG01000124.1:70004-92189 GCA_002201625.1 Euglossa dilemma | reverse complement strand
CTACGACGTCGTAGGGCGGCGTAGACGACGTCTCGTGACATCGAATCCGCCGTTAATAGATTCCTCTTTCCGCGGCGCAGTCACGGTTTCATCCGGCCGCAATTTAATAAATCAACGGCTCTGTCTTTGATGCGGCGCATACCGAGCGAATTTGATAAACGAGCCGCGCCTCGCGTCCTCGCGCCGAGTAATTCGCTCGACCAGAGCTGAATTCGGCGCCGACGCCGCGGAATTTTCATTCCCGCACCACCGTCGCGATACGCACTCCGGAGCCTTCAATTATACTTCGTTTGAGAGGATCCCGCCGGCAACTTTCGATCGCTTCTAACGCGAATTCGAGTTTCGGTTTGGGCTCGCTTAATTACGGGGTGGAATAAGTTGCGACCAATGAGCAGTCGAGGGTAGTCGAGAGATAGCGATCATTCGATTATTAAATCGTCTCGAATATTTCCTCGAAGCTGCGAAATTCTGCCAACCTTTGTAATCCGATTAATATCAAATTTTTCGAATTTTAATTTCCAAGTGTTCGGATCGATTCGATACTTATAGTTATCGAATAAGATATACACGCGTAATCCTCTTCGCTTTCCCGAAGTTCGCGTCTTTGACTGTACCCGCAAAGGAACCAAATCCTAAACTCCAATACGAGATCCCGAAGAACAGCCGACACCGGAAAATTACCCGCCATGGAAGTCTCTCCGCGCGCGTACTCTCGATCGATCAGCGTAAACTGTCGGATCGTGCGAGAAAGCCGACTCGTTCCGCGCCGCTACTTAATTCGCGAACGCGTCGAGCAATTTCGCGCGGAGCCGCGGGCGGACCCGTGGAGGATCGCGCAAACATAACGCCTCTGCGATCGTTGGTTTAACGTGTGTACGCGTAAGCCGGGCGCAGAAGGTGTCAGCCGCAACCGGGGATCCACGGGGGCGGCGGCGGAGGCGGCGGTGGCGGCGGGATGCGTTTGTAATTCCATTTACCACGTAAGTGGATGCTGCAACGCGCAGACGGCATGCTTAATAAAGTGTACTTAACCGAGTACCGGGGCTGGTACGCGACCTCGTCACGATTGCATTCGCCCCTCGTATACCCGAGGGCGCCGGAGTTTCGCCCTTTCCTCCTTGGCTCGGCGTGTCTCAGAAAGCGAAGCGTCACGACGACCACCACCACCACCATCGCCAGGACGAGTGTGCATAATTGCATCGCCGATCGTGGCAAACACGCACGTGCGATCCTCTGTGCAACTCCCTCGCTCCGTGACGTTCTAAATGCTCCTCAGGGGAGGGTCTCGCGTTAACGCCAAGGTTTAAACGGTGTTTTGATATCGAGGTGGCATTCTGGGTTATGCACCAGTAAGGTCGACTTTTAGGTTTTCATTCAACAAGGACGCTGAATATTTTTCATATCCTGTTCTCCAGGGGCCGCGAGAAAATTCTTGTTATTCTTAACATGTAGCGATGAATTATCAAAACTTCTGATAAAAGGAAATAAAAACAACCTGTGTTATCGATGTTCTCTGTTTACTCGAGGTGCTTCAATTTTCAGAGAATATTTATAACTATTACACCGACTACGATATCTTTATATTAATAAAAAGTATTATCGGAAGTATTCTCGAATAATATATTAGATGTTATTTAGAATCTTCAAGTTTGAAAATACTGGCAGAAGTAGTTAGTTAAATTCTGAAATTTATCTCTCCACTGACTTCCTGTTATCGCAAACTGTAATCCATCGCTGGTTACCTTACTTGAAAAAAAAGAGGGGAAAAAATGGCGGAAGAAAAAAGGGACGAGCGGGAAAATACCAACGTTCCGCTAACTTGGAAACTACAAGCTCGAAGCGCGTTTTCACCGTAACCACACGGTACAGCGGAACCGTAATTTGGAGCATCTATCTTTTAATTGCTGTTCTTCGTTCCATTGCACCGTTAAAAGTTTAACGAGAGCGCCGCGATGCATTTTAATGGCTGGTTCGCGTTCGTCGCCTGGGGAGCGGTTAATTGGTAACAATATTCGAGCACGGTAATACATTCGCGATTGGCCAACGTTGTTTGGTCGGTCGAGTCGCATTTCATTCCCGTCCCTTCGGGCTTGCCTCTGTCTCAGAAAGCGGAGCGTCACTCCTCGGCTGCCGTGCATAATTGCATCGCTAATTTTACTAGACAAATACACGGTCTCGTGGCCGCGCGTATACTTAACAGGCCACAGAGGACGCGGCAATTGTACAACAGCTCAAAAACCGTTTAATATTCATACGGCCGGGTAACTCGCTGCTGTTGCGATTAACTTGCGAGGATATCTCGTAGAATACGTTGCCGCGATGTTCAGGAATAAACGCGGTTCCTTGTCCGTTTTAGCTCATCTTCCCTCGTGTGTAAACAGTCACCGTAGATGCTACGCGATTATTTTTCTTTCGCCATTAATTTCGCCAACCACTCGGTTCGTTTGATTCCGCGTTTGCGTGATGGATTAAAGAGTCGGTTTGTTGATTTCTACGCTAACGCAACGACATCGCCAACAGTTAGACTCGTGCGTACTTCTGGAGCGGAAATGATATTTGTTCAAAGAGTACAAACAGTATCACTGGTATTACTCGAGTTATTAGACGAATCGAAATTTTCAGTATCTAAACAGGAGCGAAGAAAAATACCTGAAAGATATCGGATAAATACCTCCGCAAATTCGATATTTCACGCGTGGCTTTCCGCAATAACCGTTCCTCTATTTTTTCAATTCCCATACTATGCAAACCGGGTCACTATGCGTCATATTTCCCGGGGAAGAAAATACCAGCTGCCTTGAAAATTCGATGCAACAATTTCCCAATCGTGGGACCAAAAATTTCTACCCTAAATAACACGATCTACTCTGAAATTTCGATGGAATTTCTCAACGATCAGCCTAATCGTTCGAAGACACGGAAAAAGTTGGCGGCAGCGATCGATCCTGAATTTATCCTCGCTGAGGCAGACTCGGTTCTTCGAATGGCCGCAACGACGCGTCGTTACGTGGTTGACGGAAGAAAGGCTTCTCTTTAATTAAAGAGAAAGGTGGTCCGCGGGCAAGAAGGCCAGCAGATACCACCGCGAGACTTGCATTTTGCTCGCTCGCTCGCGAGCAGCGCGCTGGTCTTAATTATCCGGCTCTTCGGGCACTTTACAGGCTATGCAAAACACCGTGGTCGTCCGCACGCCCGGCGCGGTATGCGACGACAATTTTTCACGTGTTCTGCCGCATTAAGCCCCACGACCTGCAAAAATGTCGGCACGCTGAAAATGCAGCAACCCTATCCCGCTGTGATCCCCGTGCCGCGGCGCGGAATAAATAATGCATGAGAAATAATTGTCGTCGGCGGCGCTACTCGCGGCTGCGGCCTCATTTGTCGCTGAAGTTTGTTTACGAATTCCAGACGACAAAGGGTGTCCCGGCGAAATTGCCGGCATCGACGAATCTAATTTCCGCGTCTTCCCTTTTCTCCGCCGCGCGCGCTTTCCGAACGCGTCGCGGAAAATTCTCCGATCCGTCGGGATATCTCGCGAAAACCCGAGGAAATCGCAAGATACTCGACGTGTTCGACGAAACGCGACGGGGTTGCGTGGTCGTTAAAATTTTTTGGACCAATAGGGTTCCTCCTGGCGATGAAAACATGGGGTTAGGACGAGAAATGTAGGGTGTGCATGTTCCACGGGAATTTTTCGGTCAAGAGTCTGCGGTTGTCAGTAAAAACGTAGTATACGTTACCACATGTGAATATTTAACGTAATACAGGGGTTGAAGTTCAAATTTCTAGGTGAAGAGATTCGTAAATAATCGTTAGGAATGAAATATCAGTGTCCCTGTTATTAAAATTTTAAAAACGTGCCATGACACCGGATATCCGTGCAATTATTCAGCGAAGAATAGTATAATTATCCGGGATACACGGCAAGGTTGAAGAAACATTTCGTATTTTTGAAATTATTAACGGCTGCCAGGGAAACACGACTGATTAACTTATTTCTACCTTCGACGGTACTATTACGAGATGGAATTTCATTTGAAGCCCCTCGTTCGGCTATATTTGACGTTACATTCATTTAATTATCCAGATATTGATTCTCTATTACGTCTACAACCGATATTACGCGAGCCGCGAAATTTCTATCAATTCGCGAACGTGCTCGTTACCAAACACCACGGCGTCCCGTTGCAGGGCCGTACACGCGCGGGATCGATCCCGCGAACCTCGGCCGAGGCTTTAAAAAACAACCCTGGTCTCCGTGACAACGAAAAATTCCGAGCCCGGCGAGAAGGTCGATCCGCGGAAAACCGGGCTACACTCGAAGCCGCGAAAAAAAACCGAGTCGTATCTCGGAATTAATTACCGTTTCTCGAGGAATGAGCAACCCGAAATGGCAGGCCGATAAGAGCCAAACGGAGATGGAGATATTTGTAGAGAATAGGTAATTTTGGCCAGTAATTACCAGCCGCTGATAATTCCTTGATTGGTAACGGGAATTAGAGGTGGAATCTAATTATCTGGCATTATCGTTAAATCTGATCACTGACGGACAGTGGTCCCCTACAGTGGCCTGGCCTTGCTATGTTAAATCCCCGAAGCCAAAATCGATTTCACCGGCGTCGTGCGCCGCGGCCAAGCTACCGATTTCACCGGGGCCATTCAAAAGTCCGCCGTTTATTTGTACGACTTCGTCCAGTTGCCTTGGTCCAGTGGAAAAAGTCGACGATAACGCGGCCGATAGAAGGGAAAAACGAAGACGACCGGAACGTACGCGCACGGCTACCTGTGCAGCTCCGAATCGTTCGTTCGATCGCCACCGCGAACGGTCGATTGATTTTCCCACAGGAATACATTTCCACGTCAAACAGGCGGATCTATAAATATCCGGCTTTCCAGATATCCATGGTATTTACATTTCGCGGATTTGCACAATACCTGGACAACGAAAACAGCGAGCGTTTATAAATGTACCGCTGCGCGCGGACACCGTTTACGAAAC
This sequence comes from Euglossa dilemma, assembly GCA_002201625.1. Taxonomy (NCBI): domain Eukaryota; kingdom Metazoa; phylum Arthropoda; class Insecta; order Hymenoptera; family Apidae; genus Euglossa; species Euglossa dilemma. Next base: position 87,190 of record NIJG01000124.1, on the reverse strand, counting down.
AAACAGTATCATTATTATTCGTCCTGGATCCGGCAAAAAATACTCGTCTTGCGATTGTCATTAGCATTTCTTCGTTTAGCAGAATTTTTCGCGAGAAATCGTGTTAAATTTCGAAAAGAGAATGAATTTCACGGAATCAGAGTAGAATCAGAGCAGAGTTGATGTAGATCGCGAAGGCAAGTCGCACGAATTTTTATCGTTTACAATGGGGCAGTAGACAGAGATTCAGTGGCAATTATTTAACCCCGGATGAAAAGAGCGACGACGTAACTTATCCGGCTACCGTGTCGGAAGCGTAGATTTGAAAAGCATCGAGGATGCAGCGAAGCAAAGCGATCGGAATGTCCGGGCAGAGTTCAGTGGAATTACGACTCGCGCGGAAGTTCAGGGTACACGAATGTTTTTAAAGTTACGCGTCACAGAAGCTTTCAAAGGTATATCTACACAGCGAGAGAGCGAGAAAGAGAGAAGAGGAGCGGTAGGATAGCGATATCGAGCAAACATTAAGAACGTTAAACAGTAAAAAATATACAGAGAGGTTTCACAAATACTCGAAATGTCGGGACCAGTCCCATCGATAAATTAATCAGTATAACAACGTTGGTAAACTTCGCGGTATCGATTAAACCTTCGTGAAACCTCGCGGAAGCGAGTGGCCGAAAGTTGTGGTTTTATCGTGGAGAAAAAAAAGGGAAAAAATATAAAGAGGGGGAGGGAGAGAGAGAGAGAGGGAAATAAAGTCGCCGAACAAACGAACGAACGAACGTCGAAACGTGGAACTTCCGAGGATTTAACCCCCGCGAAAAGTTTCCTGGCGCGAATACACGTGCACCTTTTACGAGGACCCATAAAAGGCTGCAGTGAACCTTAACGACTGCATAATGAAAACGATGCGTAAACCTCGCGGAAAGAGGCTGTACGGGTCCCTTGACCCGCTTTCCGAACAGGGAGAAACACCCTTCCGCTGAAGTGTTCCCTGCAGTAAAGAGTGTAAACAGATGTGTAAAGCGAAACGATTGCGCGTAACAACTGCTGGTATTTTCTTTTACGATTAAAGCCCGAATATCAGTCGCCTTTTGATGTCTCTTTTAATCTCGTGTTCGTTATTGTGGTTAGTATACGTACATCGCCAAGTGCAGTTCTGTTCAACCCCTCGACGTTGGATTCCGTGTCTCACGCAGGGAATGCGCTTGTAAAGTATAATACCAATTATGCTCGTCCCATATCTCGTAATTTTTAATTTCGAATAGATAGAGAAATATTCGAAACGCGCGAAATACAAATTCTCAAGACTTCGCGAAAAGAAGGACGACGATACCAAGGATAGCCAATAATTCGTAAATGTCGAAACGGAGATGCAATAACGATGAATCACGCGTGTTTTGATCTCATTTAGGATTGGCCACGTCGATAAATTACGTTAAGAGTGGAGATTCTAAAATCGTATGGAGTAACAAACGGAATAAGATCTCGCGGTATCGACGATGTTCGTTTCATTGCAAATATTCGAAACGTTACTCCCGATGAGCAACGCTTCAAATATTCCTTTTTTGTTTCTCTCTCGCTCTTTCTCCGTGTGTATTTTTTCTTTTAATGATTTCGCGGCAACTAATGAAACTGCATTACAACTTATGACCACGGGCATGCTCAATTAAAACGCGAACAAAATACCGCGCGGTGTATATTCGCGTGCGCGAATGAAATGCAATATCCAGGAAGAAACGAACGGTATAAAAGTCCCGATCGATAAGTGTATTTTGCGCGCCAAGTTTCGCCGGAAATTCGCAAAACCGGGGTGATACAAAAAAAGATCGGGCTATAGAGTGTACGCTTTAATTAGCCCGCGCCGGATATCACGTGTCGCTGGAACCGAAATGAATCATTTTCGCGTTATACATTGGCAAGGCAAATTCATCCGCGGTTGCTGTTATTTATAATTGCGCGAATGGATAATTTTCTCTTGCAAAACTGATGGCGAAAATAACGAGGAACGCGAAGACGCACAAAAGGGTGTAACGAACGAAAGAGTGTATCGATGTTTCGGAAATTGCGCAGAATTTTTCGCGAAATTTGGAATAAGGAATTTAATCAAAAATAAATGAATGCGTTTCGAATATTTGAAAGTAAATAAGGTGCTGAAAAAATTAGGAAATTGATGCGTCACACAACCATATCGAGGATTTTAATATGTATGGTCTATATTTAGTAATCACATATGTTTTTACATAATATTGATATATTAAAAATATTAGAAATTGAAAGAATATTAATTACAATAGCCCGTAACTACTCGCCAAGAAATAAATTTAAGAAACGTTATAAATGGTTGAATTCCACATCAGAAATTGAAAAAATTGTTTACGGGTTTAGCTTTTTGTTTAAAAAGATAGATATGACGCACAGAAGAGAGTAAAAACGATAAAATTGTAAAGTATATATTGTAATGGTACAGAAATTAATTAAAACACAAATTGCATATCCATTTAACTTTATTACCCACGTCGGTTCCTGATGGATTTAACGCAACCGAAATACACTCGTACCAAAGTTTAAACAAATACATAAACAAATCACCCAAAATTTTCTGACACCGCGATATTTGTACCTCTCACAGCTGAACATTCGATTTCCATCGATAATTTACAAATTTACAAAAAAACAAAATTGTCCTTCATCCTAGTCCAACAAACTTGTATTTTCAACATCCAAACTACGTAGCAAAAATAAAAATCTCTCAACAGCATATACGTATTCAACTTCCAAAAATATCAACAAGATTGAACCTAAACAACTCACCCAGGAAAGGAAAAACGAAACATTCGTCGAACAATAAATTCGCCGAGCACAAACCGAAGGAAAAAGTGCGATCTGTGTACCCCAGAAGCGAGTTCCTCGACTTTGCGTACGACATCGTCGGGTGCATCGATCGTCTCGTCGTCGAGTGTCTCCGGCAACTCCATTCACCGTGCATCTATGCAATTAAACGTACAAAAAGACACGTGCACGGAAGAGGCCCTTGCGACGGTGAATGAACGCGCCGGGGGTACACGCGTGTGCGTGAGTACGCTTCGAGTAGAGGAACCCGCGTGCCCTCGAGTGGGCTATCGTTCCACCGCTTCGGATACGCGCGCGCGTCCCGACGCTTAATGCGCGTCGCGATAAACACGAAGACGCGTGTGGGCGCGGAGAATTCCGCGCACGGTATGCATTCCGCGTATCGCGACGAGGATCTTTCCGTTTCAATGCGCTAATGCGCTCCTAACCAACACGCCCAGGCCCATTCGACGCCTAGACGAGCGTCGCGTCGCCGGAACTCGCACGATTTTTCGATACACAGCGTGTCTCTTTCTCGCAACGAGTGCTTTCGAAAATATTCGACGTCGCGAGTTCAGAGTTTCAGCGAGTCGAAATCTCGCGAACTCGCTGGTTAGCGAAATTGGTTAGCGAATGGTGGAAAATTGCACTTACGGGGGTGGAGAGAAGGATGGGAAAGTTTTCTCTTTTAAAAGGGAAAAGTTTCGAGTCGGGGTGATCGTCGTTGGAATTTCGATCCCTCGATCGAGATAGTATATCTTCCGGGTGCGGGATCGGGGCGCTTTCGAAAACGCCCGAACGTCGGAGATCTGTGATTTAAAATTTATTGAAATGCTTGCTTTTATTGCCAGTACGCGGTATAGCGCACACCGCAATTCGTCGTTTTCGAATTTCGCGCGCTCGTAAATTCTGGTTACGTTCGCTCTCGACGATGAACCCGGGGTGCTGACTTGTGTAAAATTAATCGGGGTGTGTCTGGGTGGTACTGGGTTTGAGTGACGTATAACACGGATCTAGAATAGATTACATCGTCCATCTGATATTTCTTTTTTTTTTTTTTTTTGAGTTGTATCGTAGAATTTGATGAAATTGGTGAAAGTTTCGTTGAATATTTATATTCGGATTTTCATCGAGTACATAGTTGTTTGTTATTTATAGAAGTAAGCTGTTAACTGGGAATGACGAATTAACTTGTCACTCGTCGCAGGTTGTTCGCGTCTTTTTTTTCAATCCATTTTCCATTCATTTTTCCATCGATTCTTTGCTTTTCCTACGTTTGTACCGGTTTACGCGAATTTCGTTTAATCCGTTCTGAGAAATTTCATTTCTAATTTTCGATAACGGGTTAACGGGGCGTGGAATAGAAGAGATCGGCCGATATTCCCCGGGCTAGAATTTTTCCTTCTGCGAAACACGGCTGAGCTATCCGATAAATAATTCATCGGTGAATAATCGAGAAGTTGAGAAACCGAAAGACCAGGAAGAATTTTCCCAGGAAATCCAATCGAAGTGTGAAAGAAACTCGTCAAAGCGAACGCCAAAATCCAATACATCCCCGGACCCCCCTCGAGAGCCGTATTTTCATTATTTATCGGCAACAATGTCCATCGGGAAGAAAAATACTTGCACCCCCGGAGAACGCGGCAAAGGGTCCCGCCAGGGGTATTTCTTTCAACCGGGCGTTAGCGATGCAATTTAAAACTGTTCCAAGCTCTTCCATTCAGCCCGGCGTTCTTTGTGGCGACGCGCGAAAACGTATTTTCCGTGCGTTTCTGTATTTATTCGCGGCAGCCGTTCCTCCTCACCCCTTTCGCCGACTGCGCCGCTCACCTTTACCGCGACTCGACTTTTCTTTTACGGAGAGCACTTATATTTTTAATTCCCCTTCGCGTTTTCATCGTCGCCCATCCCCTTCGGCGCCGCCCCGCGCGCACCCCCGCCGCACCCTTTTTATTACCCGCCGCCCGGGCTTTTTCGCCTTTAATTTTTAATCCGCGCTGATTCCGAAATACCCCGGGAACAAAAATTTCAAAGTTTTCCCGCTCGATGCTGCTCGTCGCGCGGTTTTTACGAGCGCGTAAAAATAAGCAGGCAGCCCGCCGCGGCCGCGGCGAAACTGGCATTCGTAGCGGAATAAAAAGGGGGGAGAGAAAAAAGGATGGAGCGCAATGTCTTTACTCGTGGAACTGATGTACACCGGTGGAGTAACGCGATAAAAAGTTCCGCGAGCTACTCGCTATTCGCTTAGCGGCACGGTTCCAACGTCGAATGTTTTTAAATGGAGGGTATTTAACCCTCTTGCTCGAAGGGTGACTGCGCAGCTCGCGAAGAGGTCCTGCGAGTTGTGCGATAGCTTACCTCGGTTTCCGAGATGGACCCTGTTAAAGGTGAGATTGGAATTTTCATTCTGTACCTTTTGTCGCGAATTTCTTACGATTTATCCGGTTAAATTGCATCGAGAATAGCGATATTGTCGATAAGAAGCGTACTGCAAGATGTTGGCCACGGTTGATCGAAAGATAGCACGATTATGTTAAAAGCGAGATCTTTTATCGAGAATTTTATCTCTGTTTTATTTGCTCGAATTATATCGGGAATAGCGGTATCGAATATAAGAAGCATTCGCGGTGAAAATACGTAGGTTCGAACGTAATGATTCTCTAATGAGTCATTCTGATACTCGCAGAGGCAATGAGAGGAAGCTCGAACGGGAAGAGCATGAAAGTTAAATTTTGTAACTCTCATCGAATGGGATCGTTTCGCGCAGGAAGTAGATATTCTAGAAAACGTTACTTCCACCGGCCGAGCACGAGGCAATCTCGCTACTTCCGCAACGTCGCTTGTACAAGCAAACACATCTTCCACGACGAACATACTGCATACAACGGCCGGCTAACGCAGCTTTCGACGTCGGGAAGAAAATAATATCCAGCCTCGATCTTCTACTTTCCCCCCGGTCCCAGCGTCGCGACGACAGAAATAAAGAACGGATTCCGGATTTTACCCTACAGCTGCACGCGAGGGGAGGACAAAGCATTAGGATGCGAACAATTAAAGAGCTGCAGGAGGAACACGGGACGGCGGATAATTAATGGTTTTTGCGAGTATTTGCTTCCGGATTTATTCGACCAATGAAAAGTAAAATAATTGGACGCTCGAACGACGAAACGCGAAGGATAATATTTGACTCGATTATCATAGGGGAAAAAAGTGGGGAGGAAATATCGGGTGTGTGTATCGAAAAAAATTCACGGCGAATATTTGACGGATATTCGTCGTTTCGTTGCACTTTTGCGGTAACATATATTTCATCTCCTCCACGTGAACGTGGATCGCTGCGTTATACGAAGAATCCTTTTCACTTGAGCAAACAACAGAACGTTTATTTGCTCCGATTCAATTTCAAATCGCTGTTTATTTTCAATACACTCCGCCAAAACAGGAAGGTTCGCGCATACAATAAAAATAACATCTAAAAATACATCTCTATCGGCTACGGCGCACGGGAAAATATCCGCGCAAATTCCTATTATTCCTTAAATATTTGTTACAAAATAGGCTGAATATTCCATTATCCCGAGAATATGCGAAGACGAAGAGAATCCTTGGAATACGAGAATATTTTCAACGCGCGAAACTTCCCAGTGGAATATTTTCAAGTTACAGATACCACGATATACCACGATACCTATACGATGTAAAATAACGATATATTTTATCTCCTTTCGACAGAATTTAACATTACAAATATTAATTACCGTTATAAATAAAAACCTAAAAAAAAAAATATAAAAAAAAAGCAACTTCCGAGTATTAGGGAATTTTTGACCACAAAAGTACCACGAGAATTTTCCGATACCTTTAAAAATGGAGGAAACTCGGGATAGAGAGGAGATAAAAATTCGCCGGGAAGTTTGGCAAATGAACCGCATTAAAATCTCTCTATCCATCCATCTCTCTCCGAATAGCTCGCCAACTAACTCAATCAACGAATTCTTCCGACGGAACAACGTGCAAACACGACTGTACACGGGGGGTGCTCGTTAAAGCTCGAGCTATCGTTAATCAATATCAATGGTGGCGATCGACGATGCGTGAAATCCCTACATCGCGGAGGGCCGGGACGATTTAAAATATTCAGCAAACCGATCGGTGTTTACGGTTTACGCGACGATCGATCGGAGCAGCGCAGCCAGAGGGCGAAAACAATTTGTCGTCGGCCGGTTGTCAGTCTCAGGCAGTTTCGCGACATCTTGTCGACTGGACACACGCGGTGGAAACCAGCCGGAAGGCCACCCTGTCCGAAACCACCGGACTGCGCAACTTCACCCCGGGCGAAACTCGATACGCGTTTATGCTTCTGCTTTCCCAACTTAATCCTTTGTAATGGACAATATGGCCGCTATTTTTTCCCAATTTCAACTTCCTTCTAGCGCACCCCTTTCGCCATTCGGTTCAAGGGGGATGATTGTCGAATGTAAGGGAGATTAAAAATGGCAGCATCCAAGGGGTTGCAAGAGCGGTTTTCGATTACCTTGTTGTTGCGGTAGGTTCAACGATAAGTATCATCGGATTACTGTAATATATCTATCTTCTTTTCTTATTTTATTAAATTGTTAATTAATTTGGTATGGATTCGTAGTATTTAGTTTCACTATTCAGTATCGATTCTTCCAGAACATGGTACATTTAATATAGATTAAAAAGGGGGCAATAGATATCCAGATTAATACCTAATTTACAGAGTTACTTCTAACAAGTATTATCTCTTCTTTTCCCCAAACGAAGTAAACATCATTTTGCATTATAAATATCGAATTTCGAGCAGAGAATCGATATCGAGTAGCGTGTAATCGACGTATTATAAATTAACAATAAACCGGAGCTCTTAATCGTCCTTAATCGAGATGAAGATCCTACAACCGGTAATAGAGATAGAAAATTAAATCGCGAACGACTTTCCAAGAATTCCAAGAGAATCGTTCTTTCGCGTCGAGCCCGAAGACAATTGCGGAGACAATTTGCGAAATGCGGGCGAAAGGGGGGAGAAAAATAATTTGGAAGAAAGTTCGGCAACAGGTTAGACCGTGCCAAATTTCGCGATCACGTCTAACATGGCAGAAGAAACTCGCGTTTCGCCAGTTTCGCTCGAATTCAGCTCTGGAACAAACTTGCCGCGCCATGTCGGTAATATCACGACTAACCCAATTGTTTTTTGCCGTTTCGCAAGAACCACGGCAGCCAGTGAATTAACAATGGCTCGGTGTGTGCACGGGCCCGTCCGCAAGAAACAATCTGAAGTCATAAACGTGTGTTGGCGTTTGTCCCGTGTAAAAAGCCACGCTGACGTTCCGGGGCAGAGAGGTAATGGATACGAGGCCGGAGCCAATGGCGCAAAATCGCGGATCGGGGGCAGGTCTGGCGATAGATAGTGCGGCTTTTTATCAACCGGCTCTGGAATATATTGCGGGAAGATGGAGAGAATCGTTAACGTCCACTATCGTGCCCTTCCACGACGCTATCAATCAAGCAGAGGGAAAATAAGTATCGCGACTGCCTGCGCTTAATTCATCCACGTCGATAGCTGACTAACAGATGGGTAAAACGACGATAACCACCATACAAAAGCGAGATCGTAAATATTTGTACGGTTCCCCAACGACGAAATTACCAGTTAGTTTACTTTCGCACTGTCCGACGAATTTGAACTTTTTTTTCTAAGCTGTTTCGACCTATGAATGATTGCTTTATAATTCTTAGTTTCCCTGAAAAGACACGATTTTTGGCCAAAATAACGCGAAAAGTAAGAAGGTTAGGATGTTCATTTTAGCTAAATATATACTTTAGACAAAAATACGGAGGAAATAAATATTAATGTTTTTACGATTTTTCAAGAGAAAGATTATTTTCTTAGTTATCGTTAATTATTCGAGCGAATAGAGACGATATAGTATCTGCAGCGGTTATAAATTGCGTTTAAGGCAAGAGAAATGGAAAGTATAAATTCACAGAAGATAGATAAACGGCTCTTCCAAAGATGAAGGTAATTAATTGTTTTCTTAATTGATTCTCAGTAGTATATATATTTGAACAGCAGCGTCTACGGGTACGATTAATCACGCGGTTGTTAAAATTTCTCTTAGCTCTTAATCTTTTCCGGCTATGACGCGTGTGTAATTTATTTACCAACTTTGACGAACAAAGTTCTTACTTTGCAACGACGTTTCTCGTCGCCATCGCAGTGACGCTGCGATTTTTCAAGCATTCCCAGCAATCGACGATCGAAATTTTAATGCCTCGTTCTCATTTTCGTTCTCATGCCTCCAATTTCCATAATTTCGCGAGAAACCTGGCAAATAATTCCGCCCTACTAATCCGTCCGCGATGTTTATTATCTCCCGTCGACGTAAATTTATCCGAAAAATGATTAAACTCGATTTAGCAAACGGCAACAAACGAACACCGGGCACGTAAGAAAATAAAGTAATTATAAACGTCATATGGCAACGACAATCGCGATAATTAGCACATCGATATCGACATTCCTCGTGTCCGACGTTCGAGGGTAAAATTTCGTTAATTCGAAAAACACGGCCGAAAGCCGACTTCCTGACAAAGACTCGTATCTTGATTTAATCCGCGTTTCGTCGCTAATTAAATTAATTAACATAGCGGGACAATGCCGGATGGTCTTTTGTTCCCGGGCAGCTTTGATCAGGAATCTCCCTTTGTGGAATCAAACCGGTAATTGTATCTGACGTTTGATATTCAATTTTGCGTTCCCATTTTTAGTTGGCCAGCACGCGAAGAAGCTCACCCGATGCTTTCTTCCTCGACGTTTCATTTTCGCTCAACAATCCTATTTTCCCGCGGCTCTCACGCGCCCGTCCATTGTTAAACAAGACTATTTGCTATTTTTCTTCTTTCAACGCTTCGCGTGCAACGCCTCTGTGCATCATTGTCGTGCTGGATTCTTTAAAATTTCATTCAACCGAATCTCGATATTCCGAACAAGCCCGTGCCACAGACGAACCTCCGAAAGACCGGATTACGATTATTAATTACACCGTACTAGCGATTACTGCGTCATATATCGTGCAGATTTCGATCGGATTTCCGCTCGACGAATTTCATTTTAATTTCGATCAAACTGGGACGAGGTAAAACGGTAGGACACTGTGTAATACCCGGTATTTCTCGGACTAATGCAACGTATTCCCATTTTATAGATGTATGTACATGATACAAAAGAATTACTCGTAGTTCTCATTTTTTCGGCACATGTGCGAAGTCATAAATTTCAAAGCATTCAAACACGAATTTCCCTGCAAAGAGATGTCCAATATCTTCATCGAGAGTAAAATCAAATTCGACACGGAATCGTACGATTCTCCTCGCCATTCTTTCCAAGATGCATCGCTCGAAAGTTACTCGAGGAACACGGAAAGCCATAGGGTGCGCCATCATTTCGTCGCATACCGTAAATATCCCCGTTGCCTCCCTCGGCGAACAGTATTTTCAAGCCGTTTCGAGAGTGCACGAGTACAATAACAGCGAGCTAGTCCACCGGTCTTAAATACTCCGCGAAACCCGACAGAAGCATCCGAAAATAAAGACAAACGCAACAAAGCTACGAATGCAACGCGTAAGCGACAAAAAGCTTAGAGCTTAACCACGAATCTCTCTTCCGTTCCGCCTCCAAACCCGTCAATCCCGAATCGTTCGTCGATTCTCTCCGTCGTCCCCGTCAAAGCCACAACGTTCGTCTATTCCTGCGAAATCGGGCCCCGAGGAACGCCCTGTTCCTCTACGAGTCTTCTCGACGAATCTGCGTAGCCCGCGAGCGTATAAATCGTGGCAGAGCGATGAAAGGAAAGGAGACAAACGAGCAAAAGAGAGAGCGAAGAAAGACGTCGAGGAGGCACGAAAATCGCGAGGCAAAGAGGAAAGGAAGACGGCAAAAGGAAAACGTAAAGAGAGAGAGAAGAAAAAATAGGAAGGACGCAGGGAAATCGCGGAAAAGAGCGGAGAATAGCTGAGGGACGTAGAGGGGAGCAATGGAGGGGTGGTCGGGCGAGCGGAAGAAATAGAGCGACGCCGGCGTCGCGATCCCCGCCGTTAAAATCGCTTAAACCATCCCCTCCGCGGGTGTAGATTTATCGCGAAAGGGCTTAAAAAAAGGAGCGCAGGGGCGGAAGAGGGAAGGAAGGACGGCGATATATATTCGCCGGAGTTCTCCTGCTCGCGGGGGGTGGCTTTGTGAGCGGGCACAGAAAGAACGGCAGACACGGAGGAACGCGCTGGGGAAAAGGGGTGCTTCTGGGTCGGGCAGAATGGAGGCCGGCGAGAAAGAAGAGTGGACGAAGAAAGGGGAGGGTTTGGTGTTTCGTGTAGCCGGCAGGGAAGCGAGAGCGAGGGAAACGACAGCAACCACCCCAATTTATAATATTTATCGCCGCTAGCCGATAATGGAATTTCGCCCGGCGCGTTTATGCGCGTATATATACGGCCTTGGCCGGCCCCTCTTAAATCCTGAATCGGGACGTATGGCCGGCTTCCACCCTCTCGTAATATTCCTCGTAAATACCCTCTACCGGTTCGATATATTTCTCTTTTTTCCCCCCTTTTTCCTCGATTTTTGTTTCCTCTCCTTCGCGGTTGCTTTTCTATTTTTGTCCGTGGATCTCCTCTTTTTCGGCGAGTGGGACGTCCGACAGGAACCGGAGATGCAGCTCGCTCGAGGCAGGCCATTTCCTTGTTCGACTCGTGGGTGATGAGACAGCTGCGGCCGATTCATAAATCAAGCGTGGGAAACGCGGCTTAATAGATTTATCGCGGCCTTCTCCTCCAATATCTTCCATTTGGCACTTTTAACGTGAATTTTAAATTGCACGGTTTCCGATGAAATAAAATAAAATGGGAAACTGATAAAACGCGTCTTCTATAGAAAGAACATTTCACAATGCACTTAACCCTCGATCTGTAAACTAGGGTCGTTCACGTTCCGTTCACTTAGGTTTAATTGCAAGCTTTGATCGCGAATGACTATTTTGGATACAAATGCGATATCTAAAGAAATGTTTTTGCGTGTTTATTTCAAAACGAATCTTATTTCAAAAGATACCCAAGTAACGCGAATTAAAGCGAATTAACCTCTTCCCGTACTTTAACGAGTCTGACTCGTGATGAAGATTTTAACCCAAACATAACCGATAGTCGAGCTAGTTACGATCTTTAAGATATTTATAATATCTATAAAAGTAAAAGGATTAGAGCTTACTTTCTCAACAGCAGTGTCGTGTAAAACTGACTATATCACAGGTATTTACATTTCGACGGGTATTGTGATGATTTTTTAGCATCAGTCTGGTTTGATTTATTTAACGTGTTAACGCCAACCGTTTGGGCCTTTGTTGCGTTGCGCTAAATGGTACGAGGAGGGGTTAAAGCGATCGAATACTCGAGCTATCGAAGATCGACGGGAGAGACGCGAACGGAAAACGCTCGGTCGCGAGGTCCAGAACGGCGCGAAGCAAAGGTTCAGGAAGAAAAATCGGAAACAAAGGCCGAACGCCGAGAGGAATGGACGCGCGTGCGTGAGAACCGGGAGGAGCGGCGGGAAAAATTGGTCGCGCGGAATTCATTAGCGGAGCGATTCGAAATATTCGTGCATTGAACGCTGGCGCGCTTTGTCCGCGCGACGGTCGGCGCGGAATCGGCGTCTAGGCCGTAAATCCCGCGGCGAGCGGCTTATCGATTCGCGCGAACGAAACGGAAAGCGGGCCGAGGGAATGGCGCGTAACGAGCGGCCCGTAAATACGTTTCGTCGCGTATCAACTATCCCGTTTGTCCGGCCGCAGGCCGCATACGCGGCCGTGTTTATGCTCGCGCGGATAATGCGTTCCGTTATAAATTCTGGCCCACAATGCAACGCGATCCACGTGTCTATTTGCGACACGTACGCAATTCCCGCTTTCCGGCCCTCACCCTCCGCGCCCGGCACTCCCTTTCAGCCGCGCGAATCGCCCAAGCAGCACGCGCAAATCCACGCCGCAAACTGGATACGTCACAGCGTGACCGGTTCGCTAATTAACCCTTTTCAATTTTCTCTCAAATATTGACGCGTGCGCGCGATCGCGCGCCACCCGCTCCGAGGTCCGCTCGGCCGCCGTCAAATTGCGAGATTTCCGCGCGACCGCTTCCGAATCGAATCCACGATCCCCTTTTTATTCATTAACGCAGCAACCGCTGGCAAAGAGGCCGCCCTCTGGGACTGTTTGTTCCGGGTACACGCTCGCGCGAATCTGGGACATCGGACCCCACTTTCCGTCCCACGGCTTTTGTTGCATCCCTGGACGCTCCTTAATTGCGTATTTACCGATTCACGGGGGTGGCCACGTTATCTAACGGCCGATACTTCCCATCGATTTTCGCGGCTCCGCTTCGTTTTATCCGGCGAGCACGCGAGGGCTCGCGAAACCCGTTTACGCCAAGTACAATGCTCGTTGTTAGACCGGAATAACGAGCATGGTACGTGAATGGTAACTGATTGTTCAGCCCGATGCGATAATCGGGGTTATCGCGTGTTAAAGCGTGGCTACGAGACTCCAAAGACGACGGAAACGTGGTGGACGTTTCATTACGCGACATACGATTCGATGGAAGAAAGAACGTTCGTAACTTTCGAAAGAGGAAAAAGTGGACGCAAATCGAGCTCGATTTCGTTCGACTCTCGACGTTTCTCTCACGGTGACTACAACTTGACTCTCGACAATGACAACGGCAGGTTTAACCGAGACAGGAGAGAAAGCGTGACCACGGACTGGAAGCCACGAGTCATCGACTTCGTCATCGTAGGATGCCTCGATCGGCAATTTTCCTCGGTAAATTCACGCCACGTCTGGCTGAAATCACGTCGAAGACAGCTATTAACCGGTGAATGCCGGTCGGTATTCGCCACGGCGTCGTGGATTGTTCGACATTCTTGCAAGGTCGCGCGCGCACCAGCGTGGGCGCGCGTCGGGGCTAAGGGATGGAGCTAGTCAGGGCGAATTTCTCGATAACCCAAGTTATTAACTCATAAAGGCCGAGTTAAGGCTGGGTTAGGGGGATGAAGCATCCCCCGCTATTATCGCGAATTTACATACTCGGTGGCAAGGGTGACGGGGATGAAGACGCGACCACCCTCGTCTACTCGCCGCCCCGCAGCACCGACAATAAAAGCTCGCGCCTCCGAGTATAATGGCCTAATGTAAACGCCGTGGCTTGTCGCGTTGCTGACGAACGCGAGAATCTGCGCGGTTCATTAATCACTATGGCGAACGTCCAATACTTTCTTCCTCGGATGACGAATGGGTTCTAGGGGAAATTTTAAGAAAACGCTGAGAAGACGAGTTTTGGTAAATTGCTACTGCAAACTATCGCAACGAGGACGAATAGTGTCTTCACTTTTGTTATTCCACGTGATTTGTTGTACCAGATCGATAATGGAAATCCGTTTTACATGATTATCTTGGAAAGTGAAAATAAAAGTCTTTCGTTATGTAAATTTAAAATTAGAATATTAAGTAATTGGTATGAATTCTGAAATGAGATAGCTAATTAAAAATCGTTTACTCGATTTGAAATAAATTTGCGGCTATCATGGATACTGCGCGTTCCATGAAGTCGCAAGAGCGTTTCACTTTCGAAACAATTACGGCTCGAAAGGGGGAGCAACTTTTAACAACACTTTTCTCTTCATGGTCGTTATAACGCCAAAGTAACGCGACTATCCTCGCATAAACAAGTATGCTTTACGGTTTAAGTTTGAGACGCAAGTTTTTCACGACCGTCAGTGGACCACTAACTGGATTGTACTAATGCGTTTCGGCGTGTATTGTTATGAGTTAATGGATCTCGTGGAACACACCTCTGATGTGTTATAATTAAACACATACACTTCTAATTTAGTAACTAGACGATAGTAACTCTGTCGTTAAAATGAAACAGTGCCTCAAAGAATATTCTTATTTCAATTGTACTTTGTTTATATGTTAATTACACAGTGATCTCCGATAAAATGTAAAATTAATCATTATGAATGAATATTTCTCTCTGCTCAGATTATTAAAAGGAACAGTTTTAAAGAAATCTCAGATTCTTCTTATCTTATAAATTATCTCGGAAGATTCTGACATCGAGAAGTTTGCCAAACTACATAAATACGTGACAACACTATCCTTCTTTATTTTATTTATAAAATCGACTTTCGATTAATCATAACGGAACAATTCTGTGAAAAATCTAGCATTGCCGTTTCACAGAGGCTTCTTCAACATCTCGCTGCGAGTAGATCTTGTCCGCGAGTTTATCTGACCCGTCGATCGCGCGTCTAATTTCCCGTGGAAAGCGTAATGGAAAAAATAGGCGCCGTAAGACGAGAGGAAACAGAGAAGAAACAGACAAAAAGAGAGAGAGAGAGAGAGAGAAAGGAAAGAATCGTGGACATAATAAGAAGAATAGCGTACAGCACAATTGGAATAAGGACAAAGAACGAACGAGATAAGGGGGTCGGAAAGAAGGGACGAAAAGGGATGGCGATAAAGGGAGGGCAAGTCCGTTGAGATGTGAAATGGGTTTAATTAATCTCCGCCTAATTGTGTCGGAGACCTGAGATTTCCAGGGACGTATTAATTTATGCCGCCAAATTATGCAGCCCCAGCAGGTGAACGCTTCTGCCATTTCTCGTCCGTTCAGGACTCCCCTGGATTCGCCCTGTAATTGCATGGAATGTTCGAATAACTCACGAGTCTAATGTTCCTCCTTTTTTCGGTGGTTCGCGCGAATTTTACGGTCAGACTGTCGTGAAACGTCTTGCGTGATTTAGATACTTCGACGAGGTTTCTACATTACTGGTTTATTATCGACACTTATTACCTAATTACCGAATAACGAAACTGTAAATAAAATCAGGTTAGTAAAAATTGAAAGTTATTATTAACACATTGTTGACCGGTCACGAGTAAATCTGCGCTTTTCCTTCGCGTCAGTTTCGTATGGTTAATGTATTCTTTAGCTAATATTTAGTCAATAAAACCCGTCGAGTTGTGTTCACTTTGCTTTAAAAAAAAAATTTTAAACGAAATTTCACTTCCACGTCTAATTTCGAAGAAATAACTAGTAACACGAGATAAATTCTGAAAAATGCAGCCGGTCAACAATGCGTTAAGTATTACACGTGTAATAGAACTCTTCGTTCCTTAAACTCTGTTTGTACCTTTAATTTTACAGTTTCACGCAATGTATGTAATTTTTTTATCGTGGCTATTTTTAAGCGATAATCTGTGATTAGTCCGATTCTTTTTATCATGTAAGTACATATTTTTCACCACGAACAGGTATTAAAGTACCTTAACACGGATGTAATATGAAAAATTTTATTTAAGACCTTAAATGTAGTTATAATTTGAAAAAGGTTTATAAACTATTACATATTTTGTTAATAGCAAATTGTTCACAACGTAAATTTAGAATAATAGTAGGAAAAATTATTAAATTACTGATTATTATAGTCGAAAAGTATAATAGTTGACAAGGAAGCTGGAAATTTTCGACAAATTTCGTCAACAGACCGACGTGTTTATAATGTCACTGCACGACTTGTCGGGTGGCCATTTCTTCATTAGTATTCAGATCGAATACATCTAAGTCTTCAAGGATACTTGGTCACTATCTAGACCTTCAGCTAGCCGATTAACCACTATCGATTCCACGGATACACCACCCACCTCAATTAACTAATTAACTTCCTTCTTAGGTGTTTATTTTATTTCAGAGTCTATTTATTTTACTTTAGATTTTACATATCATTTTCATTTTACAATTTTATTTTCTTCTTTGAATTCATATATATTTGGGAATTCGAATATTTCGTAGAACATACGAATGTTTCATCTTTGATTTCTTTATGCTTCATCGCTGAAATTATCGATGTTAAGGGTAATCAGTGATTATTGGTTAGCTTATTTTTTATAGGAACATTTTTAATGAAACTTTGTTTTTGGATTTTATTTTTTTATCCCAATTCATACTTATATGAGAATTTGAATATTTCGAAGAATATTGGAATATTTCATCGTCTGTTTATGTCACGTCTTTGGTTCCTACAATGAATTTAGCTGATTTTTGCGAATTATACTCGTTTCACTCTTTTTATGTTTTCTCTTACTAACCCTCTTCCTTTTAGATTTATATACTTTCTTTATAGGTTTATATATTTTTTCTCTGTTAGAGGTTTATATATTTATTTTCAGATTTTGATTTCAGATTTCAGATTGCGGACTTTTTCATTTTCTCTGTTGCAGGTTCCACCATTTTTCTTTTTTTTTTTT
>NIJG01000124.1:12688-69942 GCA_002201625.1 Euglossa dilemma | reverse complement strand
TTGCAGGTTCTTTCTTATCTTCTTCTGTTACAGGTACATCTATTAATATCTGTTGCTGGTTCCTTCTTTCTTTTTTGTTCAGGTTTCTACTTCTTCTTTTTTTCTGTTGCAGGTTCCTTTTTCTGTTACAGGTCCATCTATTAACGTCCATTGCAGGTTCAATATATGATAAATAGATTAGGGTATTTTTGATACAGATTGCGCCAGTAGGTCGCATGTATGGGTCTCAATGCGCCTCCACGTGGTGAGACCTGGTAATTGGTATCGTTTTCCAAAGAAAAATCAATTTTTCAAAGATTTGAAGAAGGAAAATCTTCGGAAAATCAATTTTTCTTTGAAAACTAATACTAAGCTAAAAGCTACGCACAAAGTATAAGATATTGCCCACCGCTTGTAAGTTTTCAATGTTCCCTTCGAACGTTGAAAATAAAGAGTGGATAACATCTATCAAAGTTATATGTAAATTAAGAGGAATGAAGAAAAATAAGGCAGAGAAGGTAAGGTAAGGAAGAAGAAGAAGGTAAGTAAGGTAAGTGACGAGAAGAAGGTAAGTATAGTAAGTAAAGAAAAGAAAGTAAGTAAAATAAGTAAGTAAAACAAGGAAAAAAAGGTAAGTAAGCAAGAGAAAGTGAGAAAGATAAGTGTGGAGAAGAAGATATGTAAGGTAAGTAAGGAGAAGAAGGTGAGTAAAGGTAAGAAAAACAAGAAAAAGAGTTAAAATGTAGCGCAATTCATTTTCTAGAATCGAAGAAAATTCTTGAAAAAGGCGACATTTCCAAGAATTCAAGAGAAATTCAAATTCAAAAGAATTCTTGGAAATGACGTCATTTCTTGGAATCGATCAACGAACGACCTCCTATCATGTTCTATGATCCTCATACAAAATCGCAAAATCGGTCGAAAATTGATCGTCTAGCCGCAAAAGTATTGTCCCGGAGAATTCTTGGAAATGACATCAGTTCCATGAACTGGAGAGAATTCCTGGAAATGACGTCATTTTTCGAGATACCTCCTCGCATGATATGTGTTCCTGATACAAAGTCGCAAAATTGGCCAAAAATTTCCTTGCCAGGTATCTTTGCCCGATTTTATGATCTTGTATCAGGAACACATAATATGCAAGGAAGTGGTCAATAATTTTACCACGAGGTTAGACAAAACTATCCCGGATTCGTGATCGATACTTTCACACCTTGCCGAGAAATTTTTGGCCGATTTTGCGATTTTGTATCAGGAACACACAATATTCTCCACAATTCTTGGAAATGACGTCATTTCCAGGAATTCTCTTCGATTCCAAGAATTCTTCACACTATACTTTCGCAGCCTCGCGCTACATTTTCACTCTTTTTCTTACCTTTCTTCTCTTACTTACCTTACTCAACCTTCTTCTCCTTACTTACCTTACTTATCTTCTCCTCCTTTCTTATCTCTTTTTTAATTTTTTTACTCACCTTACTTACTTTCTTCTCCTTACTTATCTCACTTATCTTCTTCTCCTTTCATATCTTTTTTTAATTCTTTTAGGTGCCTTCTCCTTACTTCCCACAATTCTTCTCAGTTTACGCATAACTTTAATAGATATTGTCCACTCTTATTATTCACAGAAAAACATTGAAAATATACTAGAAATAAGAAATAACTTAAATTTTGGGCGTAGCTCTTAGCTTGGTATCATTTTCCAAAGAAAAATTTTTGGAAAATTGATTTTTCACTGGAAAACGATACTAATTACAATGCCTTGGCAGAGAGCTTCATGCTAATGCTGCAAAATTTTGTAGGCCTAAAATTACTATACTGAAAGAATAATTTCAGAAATAAATTACTTGATTAAGTGTTACTTAATTATTGCACACGAGATTGGAACTGATACCAAACGTACTTATAGTTAGCCCTTTTTTACTATCTTTTGTGCAGTTAATATATGAATTACACGCACTCGTTACGAAAATAATATCCGTAAGCATGTACACGTAACATTTTTGTTCATATATTACATCTCATTTAGTTAATTATTAAATATTTTCGTGAAAAATCGTGACGTTCGTTGTGATCAGATACGCTCGACTTCAAATAATTATTAATAACGAATTAATTAGCATCAAATTATGCACGAAAATTACATGAGAATGTTATCTAGGCTCCTAGCTTTGCGACACAATTATAAAAGTTCATAAATTAATCGCAGAAATCGAGTAATTAATTAATTTTCCACTGTCGAATGAAAAATAAAGCGACAACGGTCAGCGCCATCTATTATTTTGGACCAGAAGCTCAGGAAAGTAACAGGAACATAGAATGCGAGAGAAGGTCGTTTAAACCTCGCTATGTGATAGACACGGATAGCTAGCAGTTAGAAAAAGACAGAGGCGACGCCACAGTGAAAAATCACAAATTACCAAGCTTTGACGATTAATTTGTGAACTTTTATAGCTTCATCAGAAAGCAGAAGCTTTAAGCAACGTTCTTATACCAATTTTGTACATAATTTGATGCTAATTAGTTTACTATTAATAATTATTTAATGGCGTGGGTGATTTGATAACAACGACGCGCACGATAGTTCGTAAAAATATTTGATTATGGTAGAAACTAGAAGTAAAATATAATCAAAAGTATTATGAGAAGATGCGCAAGAACATTGTTTTTATAAGGAGTGTATGAAATTCGTAAATTTATCGCATAAAAGGTAGTTAAAAATAATAAACCATTACGGTGTCGGCAATACAATATTTCGAACACTCGGTAGAATAATTACTAATAATTAATTAATTAGCAAAAAATTAATATCGAAAGTTATATTAGAAAGTTCGCCAAAGATGTGGCTTTGCGATGCAATTATAAAAGTTCATAAATTATTTGTAGTAATCGAGTAATTTATTAATTTTCCACTGATGAATTAATTTATTCGAATGTATCAGACGCACATAACCAAAGTTAGTAAGCTGACATCGGCGCCATCTATGAGTTCGGACTAGAAATTAACTTATGTTCCGGTTGAAAATCATAGATGGCGTTGATATCAGTTTATTAACTGGGTATATGGTACTGGGTACCTGATACTTTATGAAAAATTAATTCGGCAGTGAAAAATTAACAAATTACTCGATTTTTGCAATTAATTTATGAACTTTTATAATTGTATCGTAAAGGCACATCCTTGACGAACTTTCTAATATAGATTTCAATAGTAATTTCTTCTTAATTAATTGATTATTAAGAATTATTTCGCTGAGTGTTCGAAATGTTGCCGAAATTCTAATGGATAGTTATTAATTACTATTCTTTATGCGATAAATTTACGAATTTCATGTACTCATGAAAAGAAAGTTCTTGCGCATCTTCTCATAACACTTTTGATCATGTTTTGTTTCTAGTTTTGACTAGAAATAAATATTGAATTCAAGAAAAAGAAATTCATGATTTTTATGATTTTAAATGGATTACTTTTTCCCCAATAATAAATTATATCAGGAAAGGGAAAGAAAAAATCCATTTAAAGTTATAAAAATAATAGATTTCTTTCTCTGAAACCTAATATAATTTATTGTTGGGGAAAAAGTGGTTCATTATATCAGATTGGGGAAAAAGAAATCCATTATTAGGTTGGAGAAAAAGAAATCCATTATTTTTATAATTTTAAATAGATTCTTTTCTACCCAATCTAATATTTTTTTCTAAACGAAACTAAATAGATCGTGCGCGTCGTCATCATCAAATCACCCATATCTAACTATGGGTCAGATAAAACGAGGAAGAAGAACCCCAAAGAAAATAGAATAAGAATACCAATTTTAAGAGAAAATCGCGAAGTCGTTTATCCAAAGCTATACTACCAAATACAGAATTTCCAAAGTCCGACCAAGAAACCATACAAACCTAACAAAAATCCAAAAATCTAAGAAGATCCAAGTCCATCACCAGCACGTTAGGCTGAAATATTACGCATATAAAATACCCATCTATACCAAACTCTACACACCATTCCAACAACGAATACCGCAACAGGATCTCGTAGTGAAGCAGCGATAAGAAAATTCGAAGGAACAAAGCCGGACCAGCTGCATTTCCAATTACCCGATACACCCTGAGAACCGGTTCTCAAAGACAACACTCGAGGAGCGTGGCTGTCTTAGTAACTCTTAATCCACAATGCTTCCTAAACCGATCAGCGATCAATGATTCCCTTTGCCCAAGCCTAATACCGTCTTTCGCCACGTGCTTCATATCCCATTCAAAAAGGACTTCCGGCCCGCTGCTCGCGAAATTAATAAGATCCGAACAGCAGCAGGTCGTTTAATAAAACCATCGGCGAAACGGCGAGAGTCTCGGATACATCGCAAGGTTCGAGGATGATCTCGAGGAAAATTTCGCGCGATCCACGCGGAATAAGGGAGGAAGAAGAAGAAGAACGCGGGGAGGATGAAACCGGGTGGTGGAAAATGGCGAAAGACTATGCGCCGATCGTTCGCCTCGACGTGCGAGTAAACTCGAGCTCTTATCGTGGACGAGTGTGCAGCGAAGAGATAGCGGGCTGCGCGTCAAAGAGAATAAGCGATCGATAGTCGATGGCCCCTTTGTCGAGGGATTAGCTCGCGGCTTCTACGTGCAGACCGAACGATGCAGGCCGGAAGGGAGGAAGACGAGCCAACAGAGACCAGAGAAATCCTTGCGTCGAGCGTAAACTGCGGCTGCTCCGACCACCAGCAACCGCATTACACGGCTGATCCGGGCAAAAATTGTTTCCCTTCAGACGGTATCGAGGGGAAGCACGGGATCTGGCCGAATTGTTGTTGTTGTTCGCCAGAGACGGCAGGATAGTTTCCACGTGCGAGTTTCCTACGTGTCCAGGCCCCTGCGATGCTCGTGGTCACTAGCTAGTCCCAGGATAAACAGCTGGTTATTTGACCGGACGAATACCTGTTTCCAGAGGAAGAAATAGATTCAACGGGGATTACGAAGATTTTAAATCGTCGGTCTGCGGAAATTGAGAAAAAGATTCGTGGTATAATTGTGGGATTGATACGGAGGGAGATTTGTTTGATTATGGAAATTTGCGAGTGACAGTTGGAGATACGAATTATCTCTTTAGGACTAAAGACTCTAAGAACTTCACGAACTGTCAACTATGAACTCTGAGACCGTTATCTAAGAACTGACACCAATGCAATGTTTCTTCTTTTACATCTGTTTCTCATAAGTTATTTAACCGTAAGAACACCTGTTTCCACAGAGAGGAAGAAATAGATTCAACGGGAATTACGAAGATTTTAAAACGTCGGTCTGCGGAAATTGAGAAAAAGATTCGTGGTATAATTCTGGGATTGATACGGAGGGAGATTTGTTTGATTATGGAAATTTGCGAGTGACAGTTGGAGATACGAATTATTTTTTTAGGACTAGAGACTCGAGACTAACTGTCAATTCTGAACTTTGACACTATCATGTAAGAATTGACTGCAACGCAATGCTCCTTCTTTTACATCTCTTTTGTATAAGTTGTTTGACTGTTCGAATACCTGTTTCGAGAGGAAGAAATAGATTCAACGGGAATTACGAAGATTTTAAATCGTCGGTCTGCGAAAAATGAGAAAAAGATTCGTAGTATAATTCTAGGATTGACACAGAGGGAGATTTGTTTGATTAGGAAAATTTGCGAGTGACAGTTGGAGATACGAATTATCTCTTTAAGATTAATGACTCTAAGAACTTGACTATCAACTAATTATCAACTCTGAACTTTGAGACTATCACCTAAAAACTGACCACAACGCAATGTTTCTTCTTTTACATTTCTTTCCCATAAGTTATTTGATCGTAAGAACACCTGTTTCCAGAGAGGGAGAGAAATAGATTCAAAGGGGATTACGAAGATTTTAAATCGTCGGTCTGCGAAAACTGAGAGAAAGATTCGTAGTATAATTTTGGGATTGATTATAAAAATGACGCTATAACTCTAACAACTCTTAACTGCTAACTCTGAACTCTGACACCATTATCTAAGAACTGACCCCGACGCAATGTTCCTTCTTTTACATCTCTCTCCCATAATATCTTCTATAATATATCTCTTTCCGACGTTTCAACATTATTACTCGGGGTTTTCCAACTAAAAATGCGAAACTACAGATTTTAAACCCTTTTCGTAATTCTTATACAGGGTAACTGCGTCGGTGGAAGACAGGTGCGTGGTGCTTGAATTTTAATTTCGTTCCTTGTTCCGACGACGTTATTTAATTATATTTCTCGGCTTTGAATATTTAACGCGAGTCTGTCGCGGTATGTAAAATATTTTCAATCTCGCGATGAGATTGAACGCCAAGCATTCGATTCCGTCGTCCCGCTTTTTAACACCTTTTTATTATATATATAACCATCGAGATGTTTCGCGTGGGAAAATTGTTTTCGCATTTTTACGTCATTTCGCCAACAGAAAGCGCGTCGACGAAATGAATTCTTGCACTTTTAACGCGCAAACGGCACGACAAGTATCCAGAAAGGAACGAAGTTAAGCCAGCAATGCGCCGTTCCGTTATTTCATGATGAAGGCACTTGCAGTTAAATGGAACGAAGAAATGGTATCTCGGGTTGTTCCTTCATTTCGTGCCATGCCGTTTCCCTTTTACGGAGTTACACTGAACTGCGAGCGCCCTTTCCCGTCACTTTTGTCTTTGCCAAGAACGTGTCCTTAATTAACGTTAAAAAAAAAGAAGAAAAAACACGACAAAAGGAACAGGAGAATCCATTATCGCGCATTTCGTGCATCGCGGGAAAATTCGTAATTCATCAGCTAAAGGAAAATACGATTTCGAAAATCGTCGATTACAAAACACGCGAATAAAGCTTCATCTTCGACAAGCTTTCGCGCTAAAACGGAGCATTAGAATTTCATAAAATTTGGAACATCGATTAATTTTCTTATCCAATTTTCATAGATAAGTTAACGCGAAAACACCGGCGAAAATTGAAAGCCAATTTTCGCGCATTTGCCATGCTTCGTCAGCTTCGACGCAGCCTTATAAATTAAACCCAGGCGACGAGGATTTGTCGGCGAGCAGGATGAAAATTTTCCGCCGCGATCCCGCGTCGAATTTCGACGTTTCATCGCGCGTCCGAGATCCGTCGGGCGCCATTCTCGAAACTCCTTTATTTTCATTCATCCGGATGGACGTTCGTCTCTGGCCGAAGGAAATAACTGGAAGATGAAAGCGGACGATAGCTGGATTGAAAAGAAACGAGAATGCCCGGACATAATTCTCAGAAATGGAAAGGACCAAGGCTCTTATTGACCACGAGGAAGAGCCAGGGGGGTTAGGTTGACACATGGACGCACACGTTACCTTTGCAGCGCCCGATGTACCCTTTTTCCCGTGGCTTTCATTTTATAGATGGATTGCCGAGGTTTATGCTCATGCGACGTACAAGACGCGGCCCACCGTTCTCTATCTACTTCGAGAACCAATCCGTTTCCATCGACCCGGAATATCTTCTCCTTTGCAACACCTCGTATGATTCCACGATATTTGGTTACCGTGTTGTACAGAAATCAAAATTCTTTCGCCGGTTCGACGTCGATTCAAACCTAAAAACTCGATTATACCATATTTCGAATACCTTTTACAGTTTAAAACCAGAATCCTTGAACTCCACGTTTGTATTTCATCTACTACCGTGATAAACGTGATTATTACATTTATAACCTACTTTCCGTGCCTCGAAATTTCGGAATTTAATTTAAATTAAATAGATTCGGTACAATAGCGCGTATAGTAATAGTGTTATACGTCGTTAATTTCCCGCAAATACATACGTCGTATTTATTTTCTGAGAAATTCGCATATTTTTCACGGAAACGACTGTACGATCGATCGATCGTGGCATTTATCATTAAACGGCAGCAACGCAGGAGCTAACGACCAGTTTATCGAATTACGAACGAATTATCCCTCGGCGATCTGGAATTAAGTTTAAATTTACATTGCTCTGCCACCCTGGAAATTTAAAAAAAAACTCGAACAAGGGGAGCCGGGGATAACGGCTCACGGTCCACCCACGTCTATTTCAAACAAATCAACGAGTCTCCATCGGTCGTAAAGATCGTTCGTCCGTTCGTTATTAACTCGGCAAACAGCGGGTATCACGGAAGACCAATATTTTACGCCGGGAATACTCTGCCAGAACTTCGATCGTATCCGTTTAGAGTTTGCCTTCCGCGCTCGATCCTTCATCGTCCATGTGTATTTACACTCCGCCCCGCTCGGAATTATTGTGTAACGTTTCATTCGTAATGATCGCCGGGTCTACGACTAGCCTCCAAGATGAGCGCGATATGGAGCACGATTAACTTCCGGCTGAACGGCGAATGATCAATCGTGGAATAAAACAGAGGTGTTTGAAGAACCGGCGAAATTCGAAGAGAGCAACGGGTCCGTTCCGCGATCGGTTTCTCGGAAGGTGAATCATTTCGGTTTTCACGGTGCTAGAAAAACGATTTCACCGCCTCGTGTTCTCGAGGAGCGTTGAAATGAACCGCGGAGAAAGAGCAACGCGGCTGTCATGTTCCCGAGAAAGAAATTTCTAGGAAATTAATTTTAATATTAACTCGTACCTTCGTCGGCTTTTCTGTCGCTTTTAGTCGAAATTGAATTATCCGAATCCCGTTTTTGTTCCAGCGAAGAGCGTACAAAGCGGAAAAGTTTGTAAAAGCTGAAAAAACGAAGAACTCGTTTTCCAACGACCATTCGAGATATCTCCGTTTCTGCGTGATCAGCGAAGATTAACGCAAAAATTCCTAACGCTAAAACGGAATCGTAAGTATTTCGAACGAGCAAGGTTTCTGAAATTTGGAAATAAGCTTCGAATCCATTCCTGTAACGTGACGCAAAGAGACCCCGAGACAATTCCACCCTTTATATTCCGCGTTCCACTTTTTGGATATCGAAAAACAGCGGAGAAATCGTCGAAATAATTTCATCCCCGACGCACATCCGGCCCAGCCCATTCCACCCCCGCGGTCCACCCTCGGGGCTAACAAAGGCACCGGGAAGAACGCAGGCGCGCGCGGCTCGCGCGAAATTCCCAATTACAGCGATGGAAAGCGATGGAAAGCGATCTCTGTGCCGCTCTGCTGCACGCTCCGTGCGCCTCCGCGATCTTCCGGGAAACCGAACGCGAAGCCGGTCGATCATTTTCGACTGGAGAAGTTCGAGCACCCTCGCAGTTTCGAGAGGCGGATTAACGAGTTTCCTCAAAGCGGTTCCCGGCAGGCGGGGGGCCGGCAGGGCCGAGGGGGAGCAGCCGAGGGTGGGACAGGGACTGTCAGAGATTCCGGGGAATGACAAAGTCTCGAGACGATCGTTAAATCCATTCGTAACTCCGGGAACTGGTCGCTTTGACTGATGGGAGACGTCGCGGTTAGAACAAATCACTTTTGTCGCTAATGCCTTGGATCTCGTTCTCGCGGCTCACAGGAATGGCGGCGAAATTATTGCCGGCTAAACGACCTGCGCCGCGACGCGCAATTGTACGAACGTTTTGGTTATTTTAAAATTAAGAATCGAGGAGGTTCGAGAAAGAGATTCGACATTTTTCGGTGAACCCTCCGAAATTACCTGTCTATCTATAATATCTCCCATTAGAGGCACAAACGAGTCCCAAATCCAGGCCTAGATGGAAACATATCCCTTCCTTTCCTTTTTATCATCACAAACCCCTACCTGATCAAAAAAACGCTATTACGTCACGAAGGATGCAGTCGGAAGACTCAAAAAGTAGCAACTCTTCACAGAACGACGATTCGAGTCAATTTTTGAATTCGGAATCGGCGATAATCTTACATCTACTCGATTCATCAGAGAATAAAAATGGCGCTCGATAGAAGAATCGAGGAGGATAGGAATAAAAGAAAGTTAGATGGTCAGAAAGCACCACTCGTCGAAGTTACACCTATCATCGACGAAGGTTGAGCCAACAGACCCGGCCACGGGAGGCGCCATTAAAGCGTCGTAATCCCACGCACCCTATGGCCGTGTCTGCTTCTACGAAGAGCCTAGTTCGTCGACGAACTACTCCGCTTTATTACCACGTTCCACTCGACTAACGTGTTCACGGCTTCGCAGGCTTTCAAACTTTCGAACGCGACCGTCTCCACCCCAAGACTCTCGCCTAACATGCGATTCATCATCGGCCGGTGCCCCCGATGCTAACGAGTACACCATTCCGGCATCGTGGCTGACCCATCGCCACTTGTTGCTACGACATGTCTCGAATGCCGTTTCCGCCGCGAGAAACCGCGATGGCCACCCTCCTACCTGTGTGTCCAGCACAACGCGTCCACCGAACGTCTCGTCTCGGCCACGTCGGATTTCTTCGTCGGTGTGTGCTTGGCTGACAGCCAACACGCTGAGTAACCCGCTATACCCTGCTCAATTATACGTATTGTTATCTTGGCAGAAATCGTCGGGTATTTTTGGATAATTAGGCCCAGCTGCTGACGCGACATGGACGATATGTTAAGGCGGGCTAGAGGTTGCGTCACAGTTCTGGGAACGATTTTATGGAAAGCTCGGCGCGCAACGGAGCGACGCTGTCGGTTCGTTTGCTCGATCTTGCGCGGGACAACGGTCCAAGACCGGGGTTTAGACCGTGGGTGATAGCTAGTCGAGGTCTGCCAGGTGATTTACGGTGGAAATGGACCGCTCACAGATGTTTTTATCTGGACACGGAGCATTCGTCATCGCAGGTGCTTCGTTAAGACAACGCTGTTAGAACCTGCCCCGTGAGTAACGCTCGCTGCATTTAACCGACTTGCAACGCCTATCCAAACACGAGGCCGAGTAAATCGGTATGTGCAATATAATCCGCCAGAAGGGCTATTTCTCGGAACAGGTTCACTTTTGGATTACAAACTACTCTATCTCTCTCGATGAAATTTCACGTTTCGCAAAATAGGCTACGCGTCTTCGATACCACATGACACAAATACCTTAACGTTTTAATCGAAATTGGGATCTACGACACCGGGTGTTCCTAGTGGAACTATACAACGTCGGTGTCAACGACGATTTAAAGTTGGAGAATTTTCATTCCTCGCTGCAGTTACGCGAACGTCTCTAATTCGTTTCCGCGAAGCATCGCGCTCTTCTCGCGAGCGTTTCCTCGAAAGTTCAGGATGATTCACGCAAACACATCCCGTGCTCCTTAAATTTACCATAACTTCGCGTTGCAGTCCTACGTGAAACTCATCCTGCTTGAATTTCGTCTTGTAATTGCCGCTGGCACAAGTGGTCCCCTAACAGTCCTACGTGTCATCGCGGCGAACAAACTTGCTGCTCGGTGCAATTCGCGCGTCGTTCGTCGCGGGAAAAAATCGTAAACCGAGAGAAGAATCCTCCTCATCCTCGCGAGTACCGAGGAACGATGGCCGGATCTCGCGGATCAGCGGCCATCAGGGAGAATCGGCTGTTGCACGCTTGGCCGGCTCGAAATGGTTTTTCGCGGACAGTCAGTGGAAGGAAAGACAAAAAGGAAAGGAGTGGATAACGGGCGGGCTAACCGGCTCAGAGAATCGCGAGGAGCGCGCGAAAGGCTCCGGGTGTGCGCACGTACAGGCCAGACCTGGCCGGCTCTGCACTTGGCGTGAAAGGCTGTTAGCATAGGAATGGTTCAGCCTCGAGTGGAGTGGTCCATTGTCGGGTCAGCCGTTCGTAGAAGTGCCATCGGCCTCCGAGTGTCGTATATACTCTAGGAGAAAGAACACCCAGCTCTCCCTGCCCGTCGTCGTATCGAGAGAACGGGACAACAATGGACGAGGAGCACGGTGTCCCGGCCGGCTGCTGGATTCTCCTTGTTACACAACCGTTCCACCCATTGTCCCGGCTGTTTGCGCTTTGCCGCGCCCGTGCGCGACGCCTCGACTCTGCTATGCTTCCAGCCCGCCCATGCTTCTTTCAACGACCACTCGTGAAATGGTTATCCGCTATGGTTTAGAAGTCGCACGGAATATCTCTCCGTTAAACGACACGGTTCTTCCCTCCCTCCATTCCTTATTTCTATTCTTTTCCTCTCAACTCGGTTTTTCCCCTTCGTCTCCGCCGAGGATCATCTCGTCGACGAGTTTGGGTCGCGGATCGCGACAGGTGTCGTTTCCAGAATCGTACTCGAGCGTAGTAGAAACGGATGAAATCTCGCGTAGAGTTCGAACGGAAAAGCTAACATCGTTGGGTTTCTCGAGATCCTTGCGATTTCCAGTCAAGAAACAAGTCTAGCTTCTCCTATCGCTCCGAGAGGCAAGTAACGAGCGAACGCGCGGCGAAAATAAGCGGAAAGCGCAATTAGCCGAGGCGGGTGGCCGAGAGGGCGGAGGCTAAACGAGCAGCGTGCACCTTAGCGAATCGAGGATAAAATTGT
The DNA here is from genome assembly GCA_002201625.1 of Euglossa dilemma. Classification (NCBI taxonomy): domain Eukaryota; kingdom Metazoa; phylum Arthropoda; class Insecta; order Hymenoptera; family Apidae; genus Euglossa; species Euglossa dilemma. The sequence goes on along the minus strand of NIJG01000124.1, from coordinate 57,534 downwards.
TTTTCCGGTCGTCGGCGGACAGTGAGAAGCGCGTGCTAAGTGGCCAGATGTCTATCACGGCCCAAGGCTGAACTCTCGTCAGCGTTGCGTGAAAACCGTCCGCCGCTCGGCCGCGCGTTTATCTTCGCTGCGAGCGAGAATTCTTCGTTGCTGCATAATGAACTGTCCCCCCGACATACCCCTGGTTCCCGTCTTTTTCCACTGCCTCGTAAACACGCCGGATAAAACAATAAAATTATGGAGCGGAGCCAAGCGAAACCGCTCCCGACGCTCCTGCCCGCCTTCTGCCCTCTTCCCACCGCGTCTGACCGCTTCTTCCGCGTCGCTCGCGCGCGCGCAAACCCGGCGTACGACGCGGCGACGCACCGCGTTTTATTATCGAATAATTTCGGGAAACGAGCCAACGCGGAAAATTACGCGTTCCCTCTACAGACGATCCACCAACGATCCACCAACGATCCACGGATGATCCAGAGACGACCGTCGCCTGTTTTTACGCCGAGCAACGGTGCTTTCCAGATCCAGATGGATATGGTCGGTGATCGAGGGCGGAATCGTCGAGGTTCCTCGGGATTTCGGTTTACGGCCGATGCTCGATGATATCCGCGACGGAACTCGTGGCTTTTGAAGTTTCGGGGTCGCTGCTCCGGGGATTTGGAATCTCCAGCGGGTTATGGAATTTTCGTGTACGGGTGACAACAATATTCCACGACCGTGTCTCGCTGGAATTTTTCCCGCTTCCTGGGCTTTTTGCGAATCAACGGGGATACACGGGTTCGCGAATGTCGTTGCAGGTTTTCCACGGTGAAGCTCGCAGTCCGACTCTAATCGCTGTTCGTCGATCGTTCGAAACAGGAATATGGACTCTGAATAAGAGTAAAAGACTGCGAATCTATTAAACGGAATCGTATAATACACGATATACGGAAATAGAAGAGGATCAAACACGCTTATCTACGAAGAAAGATCGGAATCCTGGAATGAAATTCGAGTAATTCGCGGGCAATAAAAAATAAATGCCGGAGGAATGTAATACAGGAAGAAGAGAGGATTCGACTGCATGTTCCTCCGTCTTCGGAAGAAAGTGGAGTATCCAGCTATCGGCAAGTGTGGCTCGTCTTCGCTGGAACTTGCCTATCGATCACTTTGCCTGCCCTATCGTCGTGTTCTACCACTGCGACACTCGCTACCGTCAGCCCTATCGCGGCTGCTATCTTTCCCGGTGCCAGCATCGCTATAACCATTGTAGACAGATATCGTCCGGGCTCGTATGTCACTATTATCAGCGCCATTTCTCTTTTTGACTCTCCTTCTACCCGGTACGCCTTCTTCGACCTCCATCCACCAGCCAGGCAAACCGAAAAATTCTGTTTTTCCTTCGCCAATCGACCGAATCGAATAGATCAAAGTACTATCGACGGGTGTAATGTAATGTGTAACGAGAGAAGAAGAGGACGACCGAAGACCTGTCTACCTAAAAGGGAATGGCACGCTGCAGTGTCCCGGTAAGAGGAACCAGGTGATATCGAAGTTATTTTAGGAATTTTGAAATGACGGCTGCAAGAACGAGGATTTACGAATCGAAGACGTTAAATATTTCTTATTCGCTTTTGTTACAATGGTTCGTAATAATTTGTGCACCACAAATCGGGAAATAAGGTGTATGTTTCCGACGCACCGTTTGGTGCTTTTCGATAATATTTCTCCGACGATCCGCATCGCTGGAAAGCGGTGGGAATTGAAAGAAGCAGATCTCGGGGAAATTTACGACGATGAGAAAATTCCGCGTCAGTTCCGCTATTTCGCACCGGCAGCGTAAAACGATCATTCATTATATCCGTGAAATACGTCGATTCACGGCCTTCCTTCATCTCGAATAAACAACACGGAATACCAACGACATTCAGCCGCTGCCAAGATCTCGGCACGGCGACGCAATACGCACATGCATTAGACAGAGAATTAATTACAGCCGTGTCAGAGGGAGAGTATTAAAACTCTCGTGGCCAAACAAGAGACGAGGGAAAGAGGGAAATAATGGAATAAAACTTGGGCTTGGTCAACGAACCGCGAGAGGGAGGATATTTTTATAGAATTTCCATTGCCTTTAAACAAAAAACGAGCGAAAGGAAAACGGTCGGAAAGAATAACTTTCGCGGTGTTTTTATTCGCGCGAGGAATTCGTTTGCGTACACGCGAGCGGCTGAGGGGGGTCGACACTCGGCGACCCCCCGACCCCCTCTCGCGGCCGGGGCCCGTTGCTTCCAGGCGAAATATTAATTATAACTTTCTTTATTAAAGAGCCGTATAGTTAACGGCGATGTTTGAGTTTATTATGACAACGCCGGAAGATGATTTACTCGATCGATCCACGGCGACGGATTTCAGCCGCGCGGCGGCAAACTTGCAGCCGCCGATGCCAGTGGCGCGTGCGATAAATTAAACCGGAGTGATTAAAAGCTGACCCGAAGTGTTCGGCATCGTTCGAGGGAAAAATTCCCGGCCGAACATCGTTTCGTGAAAGTATCTTTAATATCCCCGGCGAATTTAACCCTTAATCGCCAGGCCCGGGAAATTCTTGCCTCGATATTAACGATGTCGATCGGTTCCTGGATCCTTAAATTTCCGAAATGATCACAGATGAATTTCGAGATTTTTACGCGAGACACACGATGATAACGATAACAGTAATTCCGAGGAAGGAAACTTCAACGAAGACACCATTATTCGAAAGAATGATCCCAGAAGCGACGGAGATATTTTTCCAGCCAAAAAATTATTATTGCACGGAAGTCACGTAGCCGAGCCTGTGACGAGATTGAGTTTTAATTAATAAGGAGCAGCCCAATCTGTTCTCAAGTTTTGAAGAATATCGAATCCCCCGAGTTGTTCGAGAATAATGAAAAGTCTCGGACGGGCAAGAGGTTTAATTGGCCTCCTCTGGAGCACCTTTAAGAATAATCTTGCCTGGAACTTTTCGACCTAACCCAAATCGCGATTACGTAGCCAACGATTAATCCAGAGGATATCTGTTCCCGGAATTATCAATTCGACGCACCTGTTCGTACTCCCGATAGATTCTCTTGTTCACGGTCCGATACTGGAGGAAACGACTGGCACCTAACATCGGCGCGAGATGAGCTCCTTTTTCAGAGAGCGAAAGCCTACTTAACGGGGCGCATAAATTCCAGGAACTAGTTAGTACACGTCCAGATATCTTCCCGAAGGAGTTTACGACGAGTAATAAACTCGCAACGCCTACAGCTTCTGCAAACAGGAGCCGATTTAATAGTACCGAGAGATTTCTTTCTCCTCCCCGGGATGTTCACGGCGTTGCATCCGGTGTAACAAGCAGTAAAAGGAACGCGAAAAGGTCTAGAAACGGTGTCATCGGAACGCGCGCGTTAAATTTTATTCTCCATCGTCGCGATATATCAACGTTCTCCCCGTTAATGTTCCAGATCGGTATCAGTGGAACGAACCGGTCCAGTCGGGCGGAGTTTTTCCGCTCGGCCGCGTTCAGCCTAAATTATTGTCCGAGTCGCGTCGTTTCGTTCTGACTAATTAGCGCGCGAGAGTCTGAGGACCTAATTGCATAATTACAGCTAAAGTTTAGAGTCACGCGTCATTTCGCACCGGCTAATTAGCGCACGTGCGCGAGAGCACGAGGAAGTAATTGCCGGCGCAAATTCAGGGAATAAAATTAGTTGCGGATTTTTTTTAGCCCGTTAAGCTATTCCCGTTCGCAGGTAAGGAAATTTCGCACGAGCGTGAGTCACCGCGGTGTGGAACTAGGACACGCGTGTCTGGGAATGTATGTTACGCTCCTGGAAACAAATTTTCCTCATTTTTCTTCCGCGCCGAGGAACAGCCAGTTGTAAACACCGCGTGATACTTATGCTCGACAACGATGGATGGTCTTCTTCCGGTAGAACCTGGCTCGATTTCTCCGTCTGCGCGTCTCGTCTACCCTCTCGACGATTCCAGGACTTTGAATTTTTATCTCGAAAACCAACGAAGAACACGCGGACGAAGATCACGCGAAGAGTTCCGCAAATTAACCGACTGTCATTTAACGAAACTCTCGATATCGATACCCGCGAATAATCGTTCGAACTCCTCGGGATCACGGGTATAAACGAGGAAACGCGAAAGAGCGGAGAAAGCAACAAGAGGGAAAGTGACGAAGCCTTCAGAAACGGTGTCACCAGAACGCGGTCGTTAAATTTCCCCTTTTTTTCCATGACAGGTGAAGCTTCCTCTATTAATATACCCGATTGACGGCGGCGAAACGAGCGACGGTGGCGCGTTGGGGAGAGAGAAAAAAAAAAAGGGTAGGATGACGGGAGGACAATCGGGACGAGGAATGAAATCGCACGGACGCGTGGCCGAGCGTTTGCAGGCGTGGCGACGGGTAATTGAGTCGCGCGAATCGCGTAGAATTGATTACGTCGCCGCTTTTTCTTCCCTTTGTATCCCCGTCTTCCGCCCTCTTTCCTTCAACAACGGATCTCCCGGAAAAGTAGAGCCCTGTCTCTCTCTCTCTTCCTCTCGCTGTCGACGCGCGCTGTCTCCGCAAATCTTTGTGACATTTTCATTAACCCGGTACAGAGGACGCCGTTAGAGGAGCGGCGCGGGAGAGGGGATGAAAGGACGAGGAGGACAGAGACGGGGTTGAAAGGGGAAAAAGAAACGCGCCGACTCTTGGCGCGGAATAATTAAATACGCTCCCGCGGAAATTCATATTTATACTCGAATCCATTATACGTGGCAGCTTGCACGCTTCGAATCCGCCGCCACTCGTCGAGCGGTCAGCGTCTTCCGTTTGCTCTCTCGTGCACGCCTCATCGTTCGGCCCTACCGTCCTCGTAATTGGGACACGCCGCGAGGAAACGAGGCATCAGCCGCGATGGCTCCTTTAAAATTAACCGTACACCCGTTTATATATCTCGCGACGCGCGGCGTAATGGCCGTCTAAACGGCCGGGTGACAGGCAGACCTGTTGAAACACCGCGCACCACTGCGCGAGAGATATCGCCGGCGTTTGTTTGGCCAAACTAATGCGACGCGATGGATGTTGATAATTTCTTGGGTCCGTGGCGAAGCAGACGAGAAAGGAATCGAGGCGAGATGAAGCGCGAGGAGAAATCGTGGATATCGTACCGGGGCCTTTGGCGTCCGGAAATGGGCCGGAACGGGCCTCTGTTTTCACGAATTTTTGTGGAAAATATGTGGCAAGGGTGAATTGCGATGAATAGAACGTTCCGTGAATGTCTATGAAATGAAACGCGTCGTGGATATCGATAATGGGAACTTGAAAGAAGTTGACGACGAACAAATGTCAGATTGTTCCGATTTCTATTATTAAATACGTATTCGTTACTATAAAAAAATATTTATTCTTGATAAAAAATATCTATTCTTCTTCTGTCAGAAATCAACCAGGGATTAAAAAATTTTCGACACACTTGAAAATTTGCTAGATCGAAGCCGACTACTCGAACGAATTAGTCTCTCGAGTGTTCGTATCTTCTCGAGGAATATAGAATAGGATATTAGAGCGGATTTCCTTAAAAATAACTTGTGAAATAAGTGGAAAACTAATACGAGTGTTCTTCGATGGTTAGGGAGACGTCGATGACTTGGGAAACGCGATCTACGAGAATTCTACATATTTCTGCTTCCTCGATTCGTTATACGCGAAACAAGCATCGCGGGAATTCTCTAAAATTCACCGCGGAGGAAAAGTGCCTTTTACAGAGAGCTACGGAAGAAACTCAATTTAACGCGTTCGTCGGTCAAATTGACATAGCTCTTTTTAATAAACCGTCGCTACGAATTCAACATAATATCCCGGGAATCTCAAGAATACCGTAATGAGAGAGTGGTACTTCATAAAGGAAAGAATTTAACGTACCTCCGGCAGCTACGTACACGTAATATGAATCTAAAATGCAAAATATATGTGTGTAACTTCTCTGACAAGCGGAACGCATTTTATGTGATTTAATTTCCTTTCTCTGGCTCCTTGACCCGGGCGCACGGTATACACGTTCTTTCCAGTTCCAAATGTTAATGGTGTATCTCGTGCTGACGCGAGATATTTGCGTTCTAAGGATACAACTATTTCGGTGTTTCCAGTTAATTATAATAAAGCATGCGAGAACATTCAGATCCCGAGATAAGAAAACGAGAAACTCGAGTGCGTTCCTCTGACAACGAGCAGAGAAGAGATATAAAGAACGACCGAGTCCGGTCATTTGATAATTAAAATCCGAGAAAATAAACTTTATACCGTAATTTGGAATTCTTGATGCACGCGGCGGAGGTTTTACGATCCTTCGGATTCCACCAGGGATTTCGACACTCGCGAATTATTCCAGGTTTTTCTAGAGAACGCAAATATCGAAAAGATGAATTTCTCGACTGAATGCCAATAGTGATCGCGAGCTGTAAAAGGCGTACGTTGAATTGCGCCGAACTACTTCGGGATAATTGCTTCACGCATATCAGATAATTACGCTACTCGAATCTACAACCTTATTAATGTCATTCGCTGCGAATATTCAGTCCCTGTACCAGAATCGATATCGAGAACGATTTCGAGGACGATTCGCGAGATTCCGTGCACTTGCCGGCAAAGTGCTTCTCGAAAGACATTACCTTCGACTCGCAGTAATCTTTCGGCAAATTAATATTTCATAAATAGCTTTGCTGCCACTTCCAACTTTCTTTTAAATCAAGGATCGCGCTGCTACGGATTCGCTCTGCCTCGCATTAAAGACGTCTCGATGCAAGAAACATTTCATCTCGCTCTCGGATTCTCTCTTTACGATAATTCCGTATAATTAACGTTCCGCTTCGAATGTTTCCGTAATTTCATTGTTACAGAATCGGAGCGATTACGGATGTTTGATAAAGGAGATTTTTCAAATTTTCATCCGCCTCTGTATTCCCCTATTAACCCCTTGCCATATTATTTATTTCGGAAGAATCTGGGTCCAAGTTATGCGCCCGATTAGTCGAGAAAAGGGCCCAAAGCGAGGAAGTCAGAGTGTCGGAACATGTAATGTGGTATAAACAAGATTTGTTTCCGTATCTAGAATGCCCCACAAATATTCGTCGAGCAGAATAAAAAATAAGTCTAATAATTCGTTATTCGCGCCTAAATGATTACGAGTAGGACCCGTGATTATTCGGGAATTTCTAATTCCGCAACTCTCCGTTGGAAAGTCTCTACTAGTAGATTTTCCTTCTATGCACGAGAATGATAAAATATGAAAATAATCGCTATAGAGGTACGAAATATTTTTCGAAACGTATAACAGCTGCTGTTGGAACTTTGGAGTGTTTTTAATTCACGATTATATTTCGTGCAAATATCGATCACGAGACGATTGTACAATTCGCGATGTAATATCCCGAAACACTCGGTCTCTTACCTCTTAAAGCACTTTCTCGCAAAAAGAAAGGAAAAGGAAAAAACGATTAAAACAACGACTCGATATGATCTCCTTTGACTAAGGTGTTTGTGACGATATCTCCTTTCTCCCTGAGAAAGACGATATTGCACAGGGTGGTTTCGCGGAAGCAAATTGCAGTTTCCTATCGCGCTGGAACAGCAACGCGAGAAGACACGTAATGCTTTTCCATCGTTTCTTTTCTATTCCTGCGCTTTGTTCGCGCATACGACGCCCTCGGTATCGTCGCGATCGTCGAAAAGGAAGGGTGGAAATATTGAAGCCATTGGCGAATGCATTTACCGCGCTGGATAAGCGCACGAACGCGAAATGTCTCTCCCATGCTCTTAACGCTCGTCCAAATCGAAAACCTACGGTGTCTAAAATGCATCACCGCGCGAGTAAGTCGGCATTCACGGTTCGAAACGCGATATTTCAGCGAATAAATCCGAAAATAAATTAGTTCGCCCGCAAATAATCACACCTACCTCCCTTTATTCCTGCGAGAATATACCATTTTTCGCGTAAGGTCGCGCGAATGAAAGTCTGAGGTGGAAATACATCTTTCTATTAAGAGAAGATGAATTTTCTCGCTGAAATTTTCGCAGATGAAACCATTATTCCAAAGACATAATTCTACCAGACACACTTTCGTCGAGAAAACCTCATTCCTCGTCCCGATTTGCGAAATAGTATAATAATTTAATAATTTATATTTCTGTCGGTTGTAAATTAGTACTTGATTGTATTTGCTACACGTTATGTTTGCTCTAATCATAGAGCAAACGAGAATTTCTCTTAATTTGCTTATCCCTGTATGAACGTGTTTATTTTACAAAAATACCCGAATTTTTTATTATCCATTTAGCTAGTGATTACGATGCGCGATATTTTTGGAAAATACGAATATACACGGATTTTAGAGATAAAGCATACTGCGTTGATAAATGAAATTTTATATAAAATCGAAATTCCGTTAATATTGCCGTGGTCGTTCGAGGGTTAATCGTTCTAAATTTAATAACTCGCATAATTTCCATAACGTCGCCCAACATTTTCGGTAAATCGAGGATTCACCTTATGTACGAAACATGCGATGATATATTTTTGTATGTTATTGGTGATTTGCAAGGCACATATTAACACGTATCCACATATCGTAGAGAGAAAACTGCACGTTTATTATTATCTATCATCAGACAAAATATTTAATAAAGAAAGTTCTATGGGCTTTACGAGTTAAACTCTCGTTGCATTTATTTAATCCTTTGTCACGAACTTCTCATGTCAAATTTCACGATTATAAGCTATTACACATTCAACAAACTGAAAGATCGAAAAATTCCTCAAATTTTTCTCCAATTCTATCATGAATGAAATGGCTAACTAAAATTGAATACTTCCCAAGTGCTCAATTTTTCATAATTATTCTATTGCAAACTTCAACTATAAAGGGTTAAATATACGTTTATATTATATTTCCTTTGTATTTTATTTTTTTCTTTCAAAGCGATAGCCTATGTTTCAAGCGATACGCGTCAGTCTACCGGTAACCCAACATAATTTAGTCGCAATAAAAATTCCTTCATCCCCAAAATCCAACTCCTATCCCTCCTCGCCGTCGAAAACGCGCGCACATCTTCGATCGGCAGAAAAATCAGCAGAAAATTCCGCAGCCGTGGAATCCGTTGAGCCACGTATCCGCGTTTCGTTAAGCACGCGCGCCACTTCGCCGCGCATATTATATTTCCGCTCGTTTAATCGTGCGCGTACGTCTAATTGGAAAAAATTATTCCATTTAGCCGGGGCCGGTTCGATACGTACGGTGACTAATAAAAATTCATCGTCGCGTACGCGCACTTTGCTAAATTGCCGCCTCCCACCCGGCCAACCCTCTCCGTTTCACCCCTCGGCGCGTGCACGCGGTCCGCGTGGCGAATGCGGCGCGTCGCGACGCATAATAGAAACCGTGGATGTCATGGAGAAAGCCGGAACACGGACGCGCGGGGGGATAAAGGGGGGCTCGGGGCCCGTGGTCGAATTTCAGCCGTCTCGATCAATTTACTTCTCGCTCGCGGCTGCATATCAATGCAGCGCGGCATCGTGCATCCGTCACGGGCGAAATCGCCCGACGAAACGCCGCGTAATTAGGTATTCCTGCCGATGTTCGTCTCGCGGGGACGTCCCGTTTGCCATTTAAATCCTATTAATTCACCGACGGGGATGAAAGGAACGGCGAAGCTACTGCTTCATGGATTTTAATGTTTTTACGAGAAGCATGTGTGTGTGTGTGTGTGTGTGTGTGTAGGACAGAGACACTGGGATGTACACGTGGTTCCCGAGGGTGAGTCTGGGTCGAATGTAAAATTTGAAGTTGAAGATCGAGACACTGGCAAAAGGCAAATAACGATTTACTTGTTCGAAGAGGATCTAACGATTCGAGGTAGATCGTTTTGTCATTTGTATCTGGTTTTTTGGGAAGAGCAGGTAGAATAGGCAAGAAAAGTTTAACTTCTATTGGTGCATATGAAATGTCGGATTTATTTACATACGAACGTTTGTCTTCCTGCTTTCGTTATACTTTTGGTTTTGGCATAACCTCGTTTATAGTCGTACTATCCATTGCCAGAGTCACATTTCAACAAAGGAGATTCTCTCGAAAGTGTTCCCTTTTGTTATTTCATTTGAATTTTCTACCGATATGAATCTAAACGATATTCGTATAATTTTTTTGTACGAGTGTAAACTTGGTGATAATGCTGTAAAAGCTGCACGCAACATAATCCAAGCGTTTGGGGAGAATAGAGTTAATGATCGAAAAGTGAAGCGTTGGTTTGAAAAATTTAGGTCCAGTGATTTTTCACTACAAAATGATCCGCGTGGGAGACCCAAAACGTCTGTGAAAAATGATGATCTGAAGGCATTGGTGGAAGCGGATCCAACTGTATCCACGAGGGAACAGGCTACCAGGATGAAAATTGACCGTACAACAATATTGCGACGTCTTTCTGAAATTGGCAAGGTGAAGAAAATGGATAAGTGGGTACCGCACGAACTAACTGAGCGAAATAAGCTGGATCGGTTGAACGTATGCTCATCGTTACTATCCCGATTTCATCGAGAGCCATTGAAATATGAAGTTTTGCAGCACCCAGCCTATTCACCGGATCTCTCGCCAACCGACTTTCATTTTTTTAAACATTTAGAACTGTTTTTACGAGTTAAACAGTATGAAAATGAAGACAGTGTGAAAAATTCGATATCAGAGCTTATTGATTCTAAAGATCAGAATTTTTTTAAGACAGGCATCAATGCTTTAAAATCTCGTTGGGAAAAGTCTATTAAAGCGAATGGAGCATATTTCGATTGAATAAATAGCTTTTGAAAAAAAATATGCGGATTTATATATTCACTTAAAAATCCGACATTTCATATGCACCAACCTAATAGTTCTAGTCCGATTTCTAATTATCTCCTTTTTTCAGATTTATTGGAGTCCAGTTTTCCAGCTGTTACTTTCGAATCTACAGTTTTTCGTTGGTTCCGGGCGATTAAAGCCGGAGGAAGGTAATACACATAAAGGTAACACAGGGGATTCGCTTATCCGTGCATCAATCGTGTTTAATGCAGCTTAACTTTAGGGAACGAGGAGGAAAGAAATTTACGATTTTCTAAGTACTTGAGATGGGGTAGTTCGAAAGTGAAACAGAGTCTATAATCCTTTTCTCTGAAGTAATTTCCTCTCTTAAATTTTTGAACTTGAGAAACTCTCCTATCAAGACTATCTAAAATATACAAACCTAGCAACTTTTCACCTTTAATTCCAGTTCTAAATACAACGCTCTAATCCAGTCGAGTCACCCGAAATTTCACGGAACGAACCACGAATCTCCACGGCGAATCCAAAGACGCTGGCCACCGGCGCCGGAAGGATCGTCCGGCGAACATGAAGGATCGTCGAAGTTGCAGGGACGCTCCATTAATCTAGGACTCGCGCTTGTGAGAAGATAGGGCTTAAAGCTCGCCGCAATATTTCCCCGCGGAGGATGGCGGGCGCGGCAGGAAAAATCGCGCTCGTCCGGGGCAGAAAAATTAGCGCCACGCCGTAACTCTCGCGATTTGTCTCGAGCGGACGTTCCGAGCGATTGTTCCGTGCCGGTCGCGGCGGAACGAGCGTCGTTACCGTATCGTTGGTCGCGCGGCGTCGCTCCACCCGGCTGTGCAACTGCTCGTTTCCCGGAAACTTTATCGCGTCCGCCGCCGGAAGAACGGCCGCCGCGACGCTCCAAGGCGGAACGCTGCTCGCGATTGCGATTTCGTTTTGGAAAGAGCCGAGCAGAGCTTCCGCCGAGTGCGTCGATGGTAATGCCGGTCGATTAAGGAACGTTACGAGCGAGGCATCTGCGAGAAATAAAGAGAGACTCTCGGTACTCCAGTTATCCCGACGTGTTTATCGGATTCGCGAAAATTGCTTTTCGGAGGTAGCTTCTTCAATGGAACGCTTTGCAAATAAATTTTTCTGCATATATCGCTGGAATAATGTTCATATAAAAATTTCTTGCATAGCTGTTCCACTTGAGAAATTGAAAATTTATTGCGACGATCTATTACGTTATACGCGTGATCTAGAAAATTAGCAATAAAGGTGAAACCTTTGGCATATTATCGGCGGTCGGCGATAAAAAGCACTGATTAAAGGGAAATATGTTACTGTAAATTGATTTTCATGCGTATTAATAACGAGAGGAATTACGCGTTATTTTGGTGTTTATGCTTCAAAGGTTTTCATAAAGCGAAGAACGGGGAAGATATTTCAATATTTAGAACATACGATGTGAGAGAGTAATGAAACGCGTTTAAGATATATTATACCTCGGTTGGGTTCGATTCGGTGGGATATTTTAAAATTAGAATGGGACGCGTATCACGCAAATGGGGAGGTTCTTCCAAATTTGCAATATTCCGAGCTCTGTTTATTTAATCAGTTCCCTCTTTCGATACTACGAAATCATATTCGCTTGCGCGTTAAAAATATCCAATTATTTCCAATATCGAACTCCCCAAGAATTATTTACATATGATACGGCATGTAATAATACGAAATCGAAACTTTCCCAATTAACCACCCCAATTCTGCACATTTTCGCGATACCGTTCTGCTTATTTTACTCGTCGTTGATCGAGAACGACGGGATGATAAATTTAACCATTGAACTCCAAAACAAAATAACATCGCGATAAAATGTCTATTCCCTGGTAAATATCCAGCCCCGAAATACATTCGCAAATTATCAGGGAACATTGCAATTACAGCAACGTCCGATATTTCATTTAAAATTATGTCAACCGAAATTTTCGAGTTACCAATTTCCCATCGAAACTTTTTTCTTCCCCCTTTTTTTCCCAATAACGCGTCAAAATTCCTAGAACTTGCAAAGTTTTTAAAATTTTTAAAATTACCAAAATTTCAAAAGCTCTCGAACTTTTAAAAATTTCTATTCTCCCGAATCTGCAACAACTTCAACGACGAAGAAACATCGTGGAACGCACGTGTGAAAATTACCAATAGGACTCGTGGCATACGTTACGTGGAACGCGTGCGAACGAAATGGGACACCCGGTACGTACAAGCATTCGAAAAGTAAGCTTTACTAGCGACATTCTCCGCCACCATGTAGCAACCCCCTTCGTACACACTAACCAGCGACCTTACTATTGCAAATTGCCATCCGGACGTTTTTATTTGGCCATTCTCTCCCCGTGTAGAGCTCGTCCTCCCCGTTCTCTCGCAACCTAATCGGCCAGAGCTGTTCCGGGCTAACGTTACGTTCCCGGATTAAATTTCTACGGGGTGCTTTTCGAGCGACTGCCGTTTCTCTCGCGCCAACACGCTCCTCTACACGCCGAGCGTCCTCCTGGCGCGCGCCGCCGAGCGTCTCTCTACCTGCTGACACTCTAAATGTTTTACGTGCACCCCCTGTCACGCGTGTTTGACTTTGTTCGGCGAAACGAGTTCTTACGAGGGTAAACTGGCCGATGGTGATTCGATATCGAACATCGCGCACGTAGAAGACCCCATTCCTCGAACTTTCGCAGAAGTTAATCGTACGAATTTGCAATTTCCGATGCGTCTATACCTTGCAGGATATCGGAATCTACAAACCGGAACAAACAGAAAAATAATAGGTCATCCCAAAATATACTCTCCCCTTTGTTCTATGACTTCTTCCTAAGACTTCTTCCTAAAGACGTTACCCCATCGATATAGTTTATAAAATGCGATGAAAAATATAAATAGCCCCGCAGAACAAACTTATGGAATGACTTAATATCTCACAACAAAATAAGTCTATAAAAACCTAAAGAACGTACGAGAACATTTACCAATGTTTCAACACACGCGATTAAGTCCTCTATGTTCAAACGATGCAACCATAGGGAGACGAATTTCGAACTGTCATGAAGCAACTTCCAAGATCATACGAAAGATGTTCAATCTGAGAAGATCTCTCTAACGAAGAAAATTTCTCGATGTCGTTATTTCGTTAGAAAGAATTTTCAGAAACATAAAGAAGACGCGAGTCCCATTCGACTGGCACGCATCGAACACAGGGTTGCTACTTTGTAGAAAGCAGATCCACGGTGTCCCTTCACGGATCCACGCGTACAGACAGCAAAAGAGAGAGAGAGAGAGAGAGAGATAAGGATAGAGAGGAAAAGAGAGGAAGGAAGGCAGCAAGGCGGCACTTATTTCAATACTCCGCCACTTTCGGCCCGGAAGCGATGTAGTGGCAATTCGCGTGGCTTTGAGGGTGCCGTCGGATGCCTGCCACTCGCTTTTGCCACGATTATTAAAATGCACTTCATCCCGACTCCGTCTCTCTCTCTCTCTCTCTTCCCAGGTCGCTCTGTGCTCTTCTCTGCTCAACCCCTTTACCCTTTCTCCGGCCGTTCTTCCTTCTCCTTGCCACGGAGTCGGCAGTTCTTTCAGCTATTTACTCGTTACACCCAGGACCAAGGGAAGAAAGGCAGAATCCCTGGGCGAGAGCATGTGACGCGGCTGTGAGACAGACGGTGGAAAAGAGACGAGAAAACTACTACCGACTGCACTTTCCGTCAGCTTTCTCCTCTTCCTTCGGCCCCCCTCTGCGCCCGCTCGCCCCCTCGCCACGGTCGTCGTACATTGTAAAGGACACTTTCAATTTAAGTTCGTCTTTGCGAGCTTTTCGCCAGACCTGTCCCGGAACGATCAAAGAAAGCCTTTTCTGTATTGATTAACTCTATGGTCTTGCGAGGATGAACCACTGTGGGATTCTCTGCGTGGTCTCGGGAAATTGATACGGTATCCGTGTTGGAGGTAGTCGAGGATAACGTGACGGGAGGTTAATTGTTTCGAGGATGAATTATTCGAACTGGCTGAGAGAAAAATTGCCCGAGAGCTGAGCCGAAGATGATGTTTACGGACAAACGAGCGAACGGATCGAGATTGGTCGAAATTGTCGATTTGCGGCTCTTTATTAATTTCGTAATTAGGCATCACGATTCTCATGTCTTAAATAAACGTTCTTTCGTATTAACCATTTGGGGACGAATGTTATAATACACGTGGAATTTTTTTTATTTTTTAGAGAAGAAATTGCTTGGAATATAGCGGAAAATAATTTTAACATTGGCTTCGACGTTGACATATTTTTTAATTCCAAGAATTTCCCTCGATTTGTTATTTTTAATCGTTTAGTATACACCGAATGTATAGTTAGCTTCGTGTCTCGTCCGCAAAGGGTTAAAGTCGTTGTACGACGCAGTAACTGATCTTGATCGAGATATAAAGGTCACAGCGAGCCTTTTTATAAACCGTAACGCAATAAGTGAATTGTGAAGAGCGTTAAATGCCGGGTAAAAGTAATTAAAGTGCACTGGGTCGAAGAGTAAGAATTACCGACATTTTCTTCAACTGGCTCGATTTACGGATCCCCCTTTATCCGCCGGTCGTCTTTAAAAGTGTTTAAAAGTAGGCAACGTCTCGGGAGATGGTTGAAAAATTCTGGCAAAAACTGTATCGAGAGACTGGATACGTCGGAGGTAAGAATCTCATTAATTTCGGAGAAAAACGAGAGATCGACCGGCGGATCGAGTATCGCCGAGGAACAGGGAGAAATTCCGGGCCGTGTTTCCGGCATTTTGCAGAGAATGAAATCCGCGCAGCCTTCGGAGCAGGCAACGTAATCGGCGCACGGTCGACGCCTGAAATAAAACAATTTCGACGCCCCATTTGCAGCGTCCTAACGATGGAATTATTAATCTCGTCGCCGCGGCAAAGGGAGCAACGTGTCGCGGATTATTTTATACCTCTGCCCGGCACATTTCATAATATTTATCATCGCGAAAATAGTACGTGTTTTCCAATCCCCAGCGATTTTTTTTTATCTCCGCCGGAATTTCTCCGCCGTGGAAAAATAACGATCCGAGTGTACGTAATGCGATCGCAAGTACAGCGATGATGTACGGGCACGCGTCTATAAATTCCTGCCCCCTTCCCGGCCCCCGGCCGCGGGTCGAAAAATATTTTATACATTAACGGACAACGAACGATGAACTGCGCGCGTGGATGCTGGGAACGAGTACCGCGTCGTGTTATTTTTATCAATCACGAGCAATTTTCGATACGCCGTGCGATTTTTCTCTTTTTTCCGTTCCTTTTTCCTTTTTTTTCCACCGTTATCCCGCTCGCTTTTTTCCTCCCTCCCGGAACCCGCTCTAAATAACCAGAATCGAGGCACAGTTCCGAAACGGGCAAACACGCGTTTCCTGGAACACTTCGAACGCGACGGGGCCTTACGAACGTTTTAAATACCCAGCCTCCCCGCGTCCGACGTGATCGACGAATTCACGTTGCTCCGACATAAAATTAAAACGCCGAGCAAACTATCCGGTGAATTTGAACAATCGTACGCGTATCCGGCAGGGCGGTGCACAGGCGTTTTCGCCGTGTTAAAAAAAAATCGCGATAAAAGTTAATAAATGTCACGTGATCGACGGGAAACCAATACGTAAAGCAGACTCGTTGAACGCCGCCCGGAAATACGGCTATATATTTGCCGCGGGTCTACGTGTCGGTGCGTGTACGTGTATATTATGTACACGTATATACGCGTACTCCAAAGTATTCGATATCCAATAACTCGCTTCATAATTACAAATCGATACTTCGGAGCTCGGCTCGCTCTCGAATAAAGTCTCCGCGTCAACCCGCCTCTCGCCCCGCGGCCCCCGCGCGGGCTCCCTCTCGCGCGCGCGATTTCCTTTATTACAAATTTACTCGTTCGAGGGTAATTCCGCTGCAAGAAACTTAACTGACCGAGCCGCGCCGTGACACACGGCCGCTCCGCCATTTTAATTTGACCAAATATGGAGAGCGGGGAAATTTTAAACTGCAACGCGCCGATAATAACGAGTCCGTGAGAAACGAGCGCCTGTACGGGGAAAAAATGGTACCTGAATGGTAATAGCTAATCGATAGTTCACGCGCAAGAGAGTCTGCGAGCGATTATTACGGGAAACGCGATCCTTCTCGGGGCTGGCTTCGCCCCGAATTTATGTGACACGATCGAGACCGGTTTTAACGTAAACACGGTTAGGATAAGTTGATTCCGGTAATATCTCGCTGGCTAGCTATCCAGAACACTTTTTAGACGGAATATCCCGATTAATTCGTCGGTTGGACAGAAAGTGTATTTAATAAAAAGAGTTTAAACGTAATTCTTCCTCTTAATTTTTGCAACGGTGTTTAAGCGCGTTCAAATGTCGGATCCTTGCGTTATTCGACCACAAACTTTCGGGAACGGTGACCGACGACCGCCGATGCGTTGGTAATTATTTCCTGCAGATGTTTATTATATCATAAATTAAACGTTACGCGTATTTATGCCGCGTCGGGACACGTTAATTAACACCGAACCAAGAACGAAGTACAACTGACCGTTTTAATTAACCCACCTTCGAACCAATCGATCGATTCTTCGTTTCAGATTTTTTTCCCGAAAATCCTTTCTGTCCACGTTTCCAACCCCGGAACCGACGAAAACAGACCCCGAGGAAACCAGCTTACACCTGTACAGTCCATTCTTCGCTTGCCTGGCGAGAACTTCCGTCGAAAAATCCTCGTGGACGCGCGCGCGCGCCCGTAACACGTCGCACACACGCTCGGAGGCAACACCTGCGCTGTGGACGGCTCGTTGGATGTCGGAGACGGTGAAATCGTATTACTAGTGCATTGTGGGAGCTGAATAGCCCGCATTAGAGCCAACGAGGTTGTACCATCGACCTCCACCCTCTCCTCGCGCGGCTCTGTCTCTCTCCATCTCGCGCGCGCTTTCCACGATCTCCCAGTATCATTACGCCGACATCGCCTCCTTCCTCTTCAACCTTCTCCGGCGTTCCTTCCGTTCTCCCTGGAACCCCTGCATTCCGACACCCACGACTACCTTGTTCACCAACGAGCATTCTACGACGCTGTTTACGGACCAGAAGCGAGATAGGAAACGCGGGGCCAGGAGAATTCCGGAAGTTTATGGATTACGAGGCGAATTAACGCTCGCAGGATCGCGGATCCTGACGTCGATAAAAGAAAGGGTTCAATGCACCAGCGGACGGATCTGTCGTTCTCTCTTTCAATTTCGACAGGATGATCTGTCTCCTATGTTTCCATTTTCAAGTTTCGGAATGAATTAACCTCGGATATGTAATTCAACGGATTCGCTCGAGCTATGAATCTCGCGGCCAGCGAAGGTACGAAAATTTACGAGTGGATCGTATTGTAGGACGTCGCGTCGAAGTTGCCGATAACCGATTTAAAACGGATTGAAAAATCCGGAAAGTCGGAGGCGCGTGTGAAAGAAGAAATTACCCGTTCACCCCGAGCGAAAAGCCAACATGGCAGCAACAGATCGGAAAAAGCAGCCGAAAAAACCGAAAGCCCCTCGATCGTCTATCCACTCGTGGCAGCGGCGCGCAATCAACAACCATTGCCTCCGTTTCCCCGTGCCGCAAACCAAAATTCAAGAGCCGAGCGAACGCGGTGCGAAAGCCGGGAAAACGCGGGGGCTGAAAATTTGCAACGCGTTGGAAAGTTGGGCCGCGCGAATCGCGGCCCTCCGCGCCGACTCGTTTACCACTCTTGTTCCAAGTTCATCTATTAGCGACGAGGCGGCGAGCATCGACGCGGGAACCGAACTTCTCCGAAATACACCCGCCGTTCCATTCGTCGTGACAATCCCGGCGTCGTCCCAGCGTCGCGACAGCTGCGTCGATGGGAACGATCCCGCCTCTCATTACGCTCGAGCTTTTACGAGTGCCGCGAACAAGCGGCGAAAGGCAGACAGGGAACACAGCAGGGCTGAGTGGTAGTTCCAGAGATTGGATAAGGAATCCATAAGTTCCGACGTAATCCCGACGCGTTCGAGAGACCGTCTCGGTCTCGAAGGACCAGCCCAAGTGATTTCCTCGCCGCGACGTCGACGACGATGTAAAAGTCACGGGCCAAAGAGAGAGAGAGAGAGAGAGGAGGACGGTCGTAAGGTGGTGGAAAAAACGAGCAAGTGAAGCTGGCGGAAAAGCGACCACGAGTTTGCCAGCGACAGGCACGAGCTGCGGCGCACCCTCTTTTTTTCCAACCCCTACGCCCGTGTCTGGTCCGCGCGAGCGAAACGGCGATATCAACGAGCAGCTTGTCGCAGCTTCTGCATGGCAGTCGTTATTTACGGAAGCGAACAACCAGCGCGGCTGAATTGCTCCTGAGTGTAACGAGAATATCCGGGTCAGCGTGTATGTCAGCCGCGTTGCGCGCAAGTAACGCCATTATTGCGCGAAAAATTATCGCAACGAGCTTCCTCCGGCCTTCTGTTCCACCGCGCCTCGCGCCTCGGGACTGCATAACCACGAATACGCTCATCGGCTGCGTGGTTTTCGCGACACAACCTATTTATACCGCTGGCTTTCGACGACGATGAAGATATTCAATGCGCGAACGCGAGATGGATGTGATCGAAATTGTTTTTTCGCGATGCAGAAAGGTTTCGCAGCTTCGGAATATTGCCATTCGATGCATGTTTGTTGTTCTTCTTTCCGTCCAAATCTTCACTCGACGCTAATTTTATTATAGAAGGAAATGAAGGAATTTAAACAGACGTAAGAATGATTTGTTATCGTAATTAAATCTCGAGACTGAAAGGTTGACTCGCGAGAATATTATGCGAATTTTATATGACGCGAAGCTGCGTTATTTATAGGTGTCATTTTAATCCGTAGTCCATTAGGAAAATTGTCGTAATATTTTGGTCTATTTCCACTCGCTTTTATCGCGCTGTTTACTAGCCGAGATATCGATACGGAAGGCGAAGAGGTTGTAGCGAGACGACAAGCTTACTATTCATAAAACGCGTGGGAGTAGCTCCTGATGTAATGCTCCGGAAGAATATCGGCGGATTTCATTGCCAAGGGAGAGTCGGAAGTCGCGTCGTAAAAAGTTGGCACGGGTTCATCTTGGACGGGAAAGCTAAGGAGAATCGGCAATCAGCGAAGATTTTTACGATTTCATCAAAGTGCCTTCTTTGGCACCAGGTAGATAGGAGAGGTTAATTAATTTTCTGCCCGCTTGACAATTTGCGCAACGTGGAAAAATTACGGTACAGATCGCAGTCTCGATAGAAACGCGTCGAGGTTCACAAACTAGAGACTAGATATTTCCCAGAAATTCTTCCAAATTTCCAACATTACTTATACACGTAGGAACTCAGCTAGTGCGGTCCTAAAATATTGCTAAGTATGTTTGAAATTTAGGCTGTATGAAAGTGACGGATACAAGAGTGCCAATTGGCTAATCTTCGCGATTATAAGGTTACATAAAAATTGACGCGAGTCATCGCTGGATGAGAGTATCCTTTGCGTGGATATGAATGTAGAACACACATGAATACATAATCCGTTCCTCAAAAACGAATACACTCGAACGTTCAAGCTGATATCTAGAATGCATGTCAAAGGAGAAGTGAACACGTACAACAATTGTAGCAACGAAATATTTCTGACAGTATCGAATCATCATCGAGAGTTAGCATTTCGGTTTAATGTCATTGCGTACCAACATTTCTACGTCAATTTGTCCAAAGCGAAGCTGTCTAAATTCCGCGACCTCCGATTTCAATCATAACTGTGTCCACTCCGCGAATTAACGAGTTGCGCGAACCAAGGGACATAAACCTAGATCCGTTTTATTCTCACAACCACGACCGCGCGGAGACCGCGCTACTTGATCGCTCTTAAGAATTTTTCCACGCGAACGCGGGGACTTGGCCCTTGGAAACGAGTAAAGGACCCAGACGCGAATTGCGGGAACAGCAGACGCGAGTGGCGGCCACGAGATCAATCATATCGAGCAATAAACCGACGGCCGAAGCGATCTCGCGTGCCCGACCCGTACACCCCATGCAACACGCGTTCGTGATTGGGTTACGTGCGATGTTTACGGCTTCCAGTAATTGATCCACCGGCCATCGTCTGCAAAATCAACTCGGTCTTCCCTAGAAAGGGTCCTGCTGGCCACCGGAGAACTCGCGAAATGAACGCGTACGGTTACCGGTTCCCACCCCCGCTCCTTTACGCGCTCGCAATTATCGGGTGGCCGGTAGTTTGCTTGTAATTTCGCCCGTTTCATTTCGACCTGCACCGACCGAACTTCCATTTTTGTTACTCGCCAAGTGGCCGAGATATTGCGGGCACACGCGGTCACGGACGGAAGAGGACGAGAACCGGGAAGAAATTTTTTCGAACGCGTCGTCGGTGGGAATGAACGAGCGTCACGGGTTTTTTTTTCGACGGGAAATACGACGTGGAAATTTTTGTCAATCCTCGGAAGCCATTTCTGTACGAACAGGTAATCGAGCGATTGCGTTGAACTTCGATTAAAAATTAACTCGCCGTGTGTAAACAGGTTTTAGCGCCGAACAGTTCCAGCTGGGCGAATTTTTTCCGCCAGTTTTGTTTGTGGAATATACAGGGAAATTTGGCGATTCATTTTTTCCCCTCGGTAATTGGAGTTCCGTGAAAATGGCTACCAAAGCGAGCGTACAACGTACGAGAAAATTACGAATTACGCGATTTCCGAACGCACAAAGGAACGCGTGTGACTGTACCTAACTCGAGAGGAAAGCGGAACCAACTAGCGTCCGAAAAAAACGTGCGTTTAAACGACAATTGCCGTCGAGCAGGACGCGAGCGCGTGATAAATAAACTGTGGGTTCTTTCACGGGAGTTTTCAGACAGGATCGGGCACGATAGCGTCGGGCAGCCGCGACTCTCGGACAAAAGTTCTATGAGCCGCATTTTAATAACGCGCGCAACAATAGATCGAGTTCTAAGAGGCGACGAAAAGCTGCGGAACATCGGGGCTGAAAAGGTGAACAAAAGAAGAATCGATCGTCCGCGAGAAGATATCGAGGCGCGTCCTGGCCGGAGTTCCATTAAAACCGCCGTTCCGAGCTCCCTGAAACTGACACCTCCTGAAACGAGATCGTCGTTGCAGTTTCGAGCACGGGCGAAAACAACGAAACGGGACGCGAAAGCTGAATCGCATTCTGCCAGCCGGGTGGAGGAGGGAAAATTCCCAGCCGAGCGGGGCTTGAAAAAAAGAACAGAGCGGGGAAAAAGCTGGTCAACGAAAAAAGAACGCGATTTCGCGATACAGAAGCGGGCTCGCGCGGAAAAATAGTCGACGCCCGGCGCGTGATGCACGACGAATCGCGCGAATCTCCGCTTACCTAGATGGCTGCGGAGATTTGATAGCGGCAGGTTTACGAGAACTTTCATTTTTATCGTTATGTGGCCAGGAAATTGCGACACTTGAAATTGCACGGCGAATATCTCGATTTTGCCAGGAGACCATCGAGCAGACTCGAGATCGGCTTTATATTATCCGAAACCTCGTTTCTCGGTATCTTCGACGCGCGGGTTCTCTAATACAGGTATCTAAATGCAAGGAACTAAAGAACAGATCGAATTTTACCGATTCGAACTAGTACAGATCACGATGGTGTCTTTAACAACGATATTAACGCGAGTATACTCGCGTAGCGATAGAAGAAACTCGATGAAGAATCAAATGATCTTCACTCATCGCATCTTGACAAATGTTCCCTTTGACTCGCATGATCTTAATATTCGGCTAATTTCACCGAAATAATTTCCAGTCGGAATAATCAGAGAGGAACACAGGGTTATTTCCACGGGAAGAAGAAGCGATTCGCAACCACGAACGAATTGCGAGAAAAATTAGACACGAACTGTAAACCGCGTTTGAAATTTTCGCGAATCGCGAGTGCGAGGAGAAGTTCGCGTGAAATAAGGAACTGCCACAGGGGGGAACTAACGTCATGAATCCAAATAGAGACGAAGAGACACAAATTGCCGAGTCTCGAAGCCAGAAATGAAGTCCTTTCGCGAACAAGCGACTCGTGTGCCAAAGACAGAGAGAAACCGGCGAAAAGGAGCGGAGGGACGGGAAAAAGTAAACGAGGAGTCCTAGATACGATCCTTTGCCTCGAGTTTTCCATGGTGGTGGAAAAGTGATCCCTCTTTTTTCTTCTCCGCCCCCCGGCCGTCCCTTCTGCTCCGGCGTATTCCTCTCCTCGAGCCTTTTCCCTCGGCGGAAAGTTGCCGACGTGTAAAGGCGACAGAAGAACGATACCTCGGCGCGCGAGTAATTGCTTCGACACAAGAATGCAATATTCCTCTGTCTACAACGATTCCCGCGTATTTTTTCCCCGGGCCGAGGTTCATCCCCCTTGGTGACGTCCGCGTGCCAGTCTGATGTCTTATTACCAGGAGCTCGCGTCTCTCGCTGAATTTAATACGAACACCACGGTATACCGTCGCTGCCTTTCCGTTTCGCCGAGCATTTTCCCTCGGATTGTTTAATAAATTGTCTCGAACGGACGCGCTCGAACGGAGCCGAGGCATCTTAGGCATCTGCTCCGGCACGGGCTATCAGCCTCCAACGCTGGCTTCTTTATTCACCCCGCCTAGGGGGGAGGGGAAATAAAACTGATAATTAGCAGAGACGTCGACGAGTCGTTGGTAACGAAATATGCACCGCGTCGGTGTAGGATGAAAATAGGTATTCCGGGAAAACGGAACTTCCCGAGGATTTCGAAATTTGATGCTCGCGCAGAGGCTGGAGATATCGAGTGTCGAGCAGAAGTTTAGAGAGAGAGAGAGAGAGAGGTTTCTCGCGTTTCCTTATTGTTTTCTTCGTGGCAAGTTGCGTCTCGTTTTTAAGAAAAGTCAGATAAAATTAATCCAACGGCCGAAATGATCTTAGATACCTCGGTAACCACTGAAAACGATTTCGGAACAAATATTAGAAGAAACATCGATTAATATGTAACGCGTGATAAGAGAATAAAAGAAATTTTGAAAATCAAGGTTACTATGGTTTATTCAGGACGCATTAACATACGATATTTTTTTTAAAGCGTTAGTAGGTTTACTAGCTTGGAAACGGGAACATTCAGCTTGCCGTGATATTTTACTTTCGAGCTCGGAAGAAGGGAAGAAAAAGTGGAAAAAGAGTACCATTCTGAACGTGGAGAGGGGTGAATAAGGGTGGAAGAAGGCGAATGTTTGCATACAAAAGAAAGAACTGGAAGAAAAACCGGGAAGAAGTTAGAAGAAACTTTTACCTCCGATTACGAATCGCGATGGTAAACTGTACCAACGTTTTCCGCAGAGGAAATAAATAAACGACCGATAAAACGAAGATAATTGACAAAGCCATTTCGTATGGAAAAAACTGCGAAGACCAATGACGTATCTGTGACAGTTCGAACGAAGGTATCCCTTTCTTGGGAATTTTGAAAATGATCAAAAATCGATTCGTAACGAGATAACGTGGCAGTGTCGGGACTCGCGGTGCGTGACGTTGAAAATCGGGAGATATATGTCCCTTTAGAGCCGGAAAATACGTCGGCATTTGCATGTTTCGCGATTTCCATGTAGCTCGTTTGAATTGCAAGTCGAATAAAAATCAGCCCGCCGGCGGATTAGCATAACAACGTTTTTATTTTCCCCGGTCGTTGTAATTCGGCGGAATTAATATTCCCCGAACGACAGCGGGATAAAAAGGCCGGAGAAGAGGAAGAAGAAGAAAAAGAAGAAGAATAAGGAGAAGAAGAAGGAGAAGAGAAGAGACGCTCTTGACGACATTTCGCGGGCACAACGTCGGGGTAACCTCCTTAGGAGCTGCGTTTATCGTCGAGCAACGTCGTCTTTCATATGTAGATTGTCCTGCTCGACGTTCGTCTCTTACCTCGTCGAACGAATATAATTTTCTCATCGGTGGCAGTCCCTTAAACGAGGGAAAAAGGAACGCGGAAAATTCGAAGAAACGGGAAGAATGCGAGATCGTTCGAGGTTCCTGGGAAGAGATTGAAGTTTCGACTTGGGATCCTGTGGTTAAAAATCTCTCGTCGCGAGGTTACTTTGTCGCAATTTTTTCCCCCCTTTTTCTTCCGGAAGAATAGAAAAGCACGATAGCTTCACGCGGAAATATTAAGAATTTTCTAAGACTATTTAGAAAATCTGCAACAAGGGGCAGCACGATGCTTTAATTTATATTTTCAATTTCTCACGGACTAATTGTAAGCTATCGAATGTTTTACATAGCTGAAATGATCGCTGTTATTAAAGCATTCCTGACTAGACGCGCGCGTAATTTTGTCATTCCTCTCCGAAACCACTGTTCAATTTTAACGAAATTTAATCAGTTATATATTACGCGGATGTCTCGCGTTCAACGCAAGCTCGCTGCGTTATTAACTCCTCCGTTTTAACCTCCGACTCGAAACTTGAAACCCGAATTAAGCTTTGAATCTAGCAAAACCTGAGGTAAAAATTCCTAAGCAACGTGGAATTCGCTAATTACTCACGACTCTGAAAGAATTCCTCGATTAGCAGTAATTATTTAATTATCTGCAAATCTTTTTAATAATTCACAAGGCTCGACGCTGGTTCAAATAAATCAGCTTTCTAAGTATCGAATCGGCAAAATTTTCTTACCTTTTTACGTATTATTCGTGGTATTAAAAGAAATATGTCGAATCGAAGGTATTATATAAAGGTATTGAATCGTATAGGCTTAAATAAACAGCATCGCGAAGGAATGGCGTCGCTGGTCTAATTAATCCAGAGTTAAGGATTTTTAACTAAGGAATCGTCAAATTTCGTGGGTTTCTGGTATCGTCCGAGGTGTAGATGAAAAGTTTGTCATGAGAAAGGAAGGTAGATCGATAGCAGCGTGTAGGAACGCCGTTGGCATCGCGTCCTTCCTCGTAATACGCCGGAGTAGAGCATTTCGATCCGGCTTGCCCTAACGCGACATTCGACGCAACCAAGGTTCGGCCGTCACGTAGCAGGTAATATGCAAATGACATATCGTCACGGGGAAATTTATTCATGGACGCGACTGCCCGCAGCTGCGGCTTCGAAGTTCCCCGTCGACCCCCCCGAAATTGTCGTAATGAACTTACACGTTCGTGCAAAACTTGCACTCTCCGCGATCCCGAATTTCCGTCTTCGCGAATTTCCACGTCGCCCTAGGTAGTTTCTCTGGATGACGAAGATTTCTTTTCGATCTCAAAGATCTACAACGGACAGCTGTTTCCGGAGAGTGGTAAATTTGAAGTTGTAATTAGAAAAAGAGCGAGTGAAGAACGACTGAAGGCGAAAGACGAAGCAAAGGTTTGAAATTTAATTTCCAAGCAGACACACCTTACCAAACTCGCGTCGGTAAACTTAGAAATGCAGATGTTGGAAGTAATAATGCATAGCAATAGGATGACCGATCCATTAAAGATGCTCAGACGTAACAGCTTCCTATGAACGTAAATTATCCCTGAATTCTCGGTCTGTCGGGCACAGACGCGTTCGAGAATATCCTGCACGGAAGATCAAACGATTCTGATCCGTCGAGATAACAATGTCATTCGCCAGCGCTTTAATTATACACAAAAATGATAAATCTGGATTCAATGACAATTAGGTCCTGGTTACTGTCCAACTTCGGATCGAGTCGTACAGTAGACCACACGGAATCCGCCCACGGCAAATTCAATTTCCAATTCCAGAAATTCTACGCGTCTGACTAATACGTCTCATAATAACGCGGCTAATCGAACTAAATTTAACTTCCAAAATGTCGCTATACGGCATGTTGAGGTTGCGCGTGGAAATGCGACGGGGGTAGATTCGGGGCATTAAAATCGGAAAAGAAATTTTCTAATTTTACGATGCTTCTGTCGTATATTAATTTACTCGTGGTAGACGTGTATTATTTTCAATTCGAAAAATCACGGTGTTTACGAACCGTTTACCCTCGAGACGTTTAAGTAGTACAGAATTATTGTGGACCGACGTTGAATTCCATTGAAAGAAATCTTCTAATATTTAAACATTTCCGAAGAATTTTTCTCATTTCACTGTCAGGAATACGTCTGTTATTCTTTCTAGATACCACAAACTAGTCTGTATAATTATTGTTACATGGGAACGTCGACGAAAATACGAGAACAATAGATCCCTCGTGAACAGCAGTCCAATTATTTTTATCCTCTCACATCGACGCACAGTGAGCCGATAAACATTTGTACAATGGCGGTGTAGAAAAGAACACGCCTAAAAATCCACAAATTAGCCTAAATTTTCCCTCTATCGAATTTTCCGAGGTAAAGTTCTTCCTTGCAATTCCGCTTGGAAAAAAGTTATCTCTCGAACATATCGGCCATGGGTATTTTTCCATAACGAGCTATCGGCGTGAAATCCATCTGGCCGTTCGTGGAATCATTAGCCGGCTTGTTTTCTCCGCGGGTTATTTTCCCGAGAAAGCGGCTCCGAAGACACGCGACGGCAATTAGAATGCGTCGATGTGCCGATAAAAAGCAAATCGAACCCGCGGTCCGACACGGCCGACGCGGACAACACGCTTTTGGCATCGGGCGCGACACGCTCGGCTGTTGGCTCGCCGCTTGAAATCCGATATTTTTTTGGCCGGCAAGCTCGTTTGTTTTACCCTCGCGCGTGAATCGCGCGTCAAAGGATGAGAGATTGCGCCATGTTACTACATTCTATCGCAATTATGAGTCTGCGAAGGATTCGCCATACTTCGTTCCTTGTAAACACGCCTTCTCCCGAGCCTCCGTGGATTTAGGAACAAATATTTTCGAAAGATGGTAATTCCAACACTGTGAGCCACGGATAATCAAATCAAAGAGGTTGCTAAGAAGAAAGAAAACCACCTTTGAATATACACGGAGTACAAATTCACCTAACCACTGCTAAGATCGACGGACCATAGATATAACAACGCAAGAAAAGGAAGAAACAAAGAAAAAAATTAAGATTTCGAATAAATAGCAAATTCCACGTGGAATAATTTTCGTAGACACGCTTTCTTTCGAACCTCCGTGGCTATGGGAATTTCGACTCCTTTATGAACAAATATTTTCGATAGATCGTGACTCCAACACCGTGAATGACGGATAATTAAATCAAAGGGGTTGTTGAGAAAAAAAGCCACCTTTGAATATTCACCAAATACAAATTCACCTAACCAATGCTAAGATGTACAGATCATCGGAATAACAACGTTAGAAAAGGAATAAACGGAGAAAAAAATTAAAGATTCGGAATAAATACCAAATTCCATGTGAAATAATTTTCGCAAACACGCTTTCTTTCGATCCTCCGTGGCTATGGGAATTTCGACTCCTTTATGAGAAAATATTTTCGAAAAATCCGTGACTCCAACACCGTAAGTCA
This sequence comes from Euglossa dilemma, assembly GCA_002201625.1. NCBI lineage: Eukaryota > Metazoa > Arthropoda > Insecta > Hymenoptera > Apidae > Euglossa > Euglossa dilemma. The sequence goes on along the minus strand of NIJG01000124.1, from coordinate 29,209 downwards.
CGGATAATCAAATCAAAGGGGATGCTGCGAAGGAAGATGTACAGACCATCGGTATAACAACGTAAGAAAAGAAACAAACGGAGAAAAAAATTAACGATTGGGAATAAATTCCAAATTGCACGTGGAACAATTTTCGCAAACCAATCGCGAAGAGCCAACGCGTACAAATAGACTGTCGCGAGGCACGCTTGGACGAGACAACGCGTACGAAGTAGGGAAATACAGAGCGACCCAAGGTTTCAATCAGAACATTAAGTTGTAGCTTCCACTTCTGCAAAGGCGTGTTGATTACCGTGCACCGTGTCCCCAGGAAACAATGCGGACATTTTATAGCCGGTGTACAACTAGCACAGTCCCCTTATACTTGCCGGGAACAATGGGTATTATGTAGCGTGGCGCACGCACGGAAATGGCCTCCCCCGGACTTGTTCGAACTAGTTGTAACTCACTGTTCAACTGTGCCCGTTGACGAGCAGCGCAACAATTACGCTAATGCATTGTCCTCGGTTCCTTCGCCTAACGACTCTAAACGATCGACGCCCCGCGCCCTTTCGACCGTTTCAATTAAAGGCGACTCGGGAACAGGGGGTTGTTGCGCTGAAACGCGCGCCACGATTTCGGATCCCGTGGACCCTTGATTTATCGCGACACGATTCGTCGAAGGTTAATCGGTTAAGTGGATGCCCGAAGAGGCCTCGGCGTCTCGCTGCTACTCGCTCCGACTTTCGGCAAACCTAGCGGAAAGGATGGCACCGAAGCGAGATTTATCGGGCAGCAGAGATTACCGGCGAGATTTAATGCTCGCTTAGGGGAGCAGAAAATTCCGCTGAATCTTCCTCCGCGAAATTTTTACAACGATCTTCCATTCTTCTCCTAATCTTTATATTTATGCCTGATATTCGAGATTCCGCGATTAACGCGTTTCCGTCGGAATTTCGTTCGCGCGACGCGACGCGTGCGGCGACTGCAAAAACGAACGGGAAATTATTCGCCGGCAAGTTTCGCGAGAGGAATGTTAAATGAACTATCGAAGCGAAGAAAACAACGTGGTATTATCTCCATTTTATCGTCATCGATTTCCATGGAAAGGAAATACTCGGTAACGAGGTTTACGGTTCGAAGTAGAACGGGTAAGGCAGTAGTCAGACAGCGCGCTCAACTGCTCCCGCGATAAAAGTAGAATCGGAAAAGACACTCACCCGTATCGTTGTCTCCTGGAACACCAAGACTATCGCTATTGTCATTGATGAAGGCCTCCGCCGTCGACGTGAAGGTCTGAGGTGATAGTGTGAGGTCCGGCCCGCTCTCACTATCGAACAGTTCTAAATTCCCGTTGCCTGCAATACAAAAAGAAAAACACATTTAGCACGTTATTTTACGCGATAATCTTACAAATAATTCTTTTATCGATCTTTTATCCATCGAAGGAATACAAACCGACAAACGCGGCGAGATTGAAAATATATTCCCTATCGCATACAAAAATCGCGTTATTTAATTGATATCGAGTAATTATCAGTGGCATGTTTCCCCAAATTTACCCGCGAGAATTACTCGAATCAGCGTCATGGGACGAGGTTAATGAATCGAGGTGAAAAATTGGTAGGAGCAGCTGCACGTGGACCGAAGATCATTCTCTTGATTTCCGCGAGCACGCGCGCTCCCACCCCCGTTCTTATGGCTAAGCAACACGCAGAAACGAAATCATGTTTGTCGTTGATTCCGCTCGATGCCAGCTTGCTCGACCTCGAGGTTGGCAAACGGTGCTGACAGATGGACAAGATTCTTCGCGTGTTACGAAGAGCATAGCTCGAAAATAATTGGCTTCGTTTGTTTCGATATGATCCACCCTGACCCGTGGATCAACAACTATCGCGAAAATATTGTCCTCCCTCTCGTTACAGAAATAAACCACGCCTTGTCGAATTTCTGATCGCGAATGCGATAAAATATTCTCACGAGGAATAACACGAGGTAAAATGAAAATTTCCCGCAACGTCAGATCGATTCTCAGACATTTATACCCGAACTGCAACTTTCTCTCGGATTCGTTAGATAAATTCTTAATCGAGCATCTTCTTTTTAAAAATCCGAATTACACCTTTCGATTCGTCGCTGTAAATTAACGTTTTTTGACGAGGAAAAAAAGGAAATCACGCAGTGTCTGGAAAACGTGGAAGAAAAATTCGTTACTAGGAACGTGTCGGCGAGGCCATCGAGCCTCGAAAGGAAAAATTGGCGAAGATTCATAATATAATCGTAACACGGTTGAGCGGGTTGATCGATCGTTTTCGTTATCAGCGTAGGACGAGAGGGGTTGAAGTTAGGGAACGGGGCTGGGAGGGTTAAACGAGAACTCCTCGGGTATGAGACGAGTGTCGCTTTCGCATATTCCTCGGCGCACTGACAACAACGCTGAAGCACTCTTACGAGAACTAGCAGCCAGTGGAGGATCTCTCGAGACCTTAGGTGGCCTTCGCGATCCGAGGACAACTGCTGCCAAGTGGCAGCAAACTTTGACTGTGGATTTTAGGTTACGAAGCTCGTCGCGCTAAGCGACCTAAACTCCGTCTCTCCGCTTGTCAGACCCTCGTTACGACCGTCTCGGTTCACTCGATTATACCGCGTCGCCGACCGGTTCCCGAAGCCGCGATCGTGTTTTCCACCCTGCCCCGCGAGAAGAATAAGAAACGCTGGCCAACGATGGGGTTCAACCTGATTCCCCGATTTCGGATTGGATCCTTTCATTCTCGGAAACCCATTCGACCCTTTCCACGAGTATGACGCGAGGAACGAGCGTGACAGGCGAGTATGGAAAGGTCTGACGAATCGTCGCCGCAATATCGAGCTATTCTACTCGGAGAAATTGAAAAGTAAAATTGTCTCGTCGGAACGGTCGTCGGGTTACGCGTTGACGCCTCCCTAATCTTCGTCCCGGCCTCAAGTTTCGAATTCCAATTGTTATTTCTCGGAATCCCTGTCCAAATCCAAAATCCCGAATCCTAATCCTCGAGAATTGATTGGTCGGGAGAATCGTCGATATTCGTGTTTGTCCTCTAATCTCCGTCTGAAGATGAAGTAATCTAAAAGTGCTTTCAAAAGTCTCCATCGTATTTTTCTATTATGTTATCTGTTTTATAGAGACGAATACTCTTGCATCGCGAGCTTCGTCACTTGTCAGGTCGTTCGGAGACACATCTTTCCGAGTTTATATTCCGTCACGACTTATACGATCGCGGAAGTTGCCGCGTGAAAGTCTGAAATCTGATTGGAGGAAGCGCAGCTAGAAAAAGACGGCCGGACGCGTTAATCCCCGGATCACGGGCTCGAACTTCCTCTTTCCTAAAGACTTTCCGCGATGTTAGAAGCTCAGAACTGGGACACGCTGCCAACATGGAAGCAGGACTGGCGACGACAGCGCAGACCGCAGTCTTGGTCGACTTGGACCCCGAATACTACGGAGTTTTCAGGCGTATTCGTTCTCGCTCGGACTTGTCGTGATTTACGGTTAGCAGATGAACGAGGAGATACGCAGAAACGCGACGTCGGGAGGTGAAGGCCCAGAGAAATTAACGACGTCGAAAACGACAATGGAAATTAAGGAAGGATGCTTAACACTTTGCACTCGGTGATTTTTTCGTTACCGAAAAATAGTAATTCGAAGATCTTTTACCACAAAGTTAATAATATTTTTAAAACGGTAAATAAGAAATCCTATGAAAATTAACCCTTTACACTCGAAGAATTTTTCGCTATGAAAAAGAAGCTTTTCTTACGTTTCTATAAGCTCGGTGATACCCCTTTTGTGAAAATATGCAAAGAAAATTATACGTTTGCCTTTGGAATGAACGGAAGTATTGTATTTCGATATTTCGCGTGTAGTTATTTTTAATATAGCGTAGAAAACCAAAGGTGGATTTTCTTTCGCCTTGGTTTATAGAAAGAATCGAAGATACAACGAGAACAGTTAAAGGAACTAATAGAACTCACGAAATTTCACTCTTTAACGAGTGGAAAGACAAAAAACGCTTCTTCGAATTTGACGACGATATTCTCGGATCTTTCGAATCTCTCTAGTCTCTGAAATCTCACAGAAGTCTCTGCATATACCGTCGAAGGTCTGTCTTTTAAAGCTTTCGTCGATTCGCGCTTTGTCTCCCTGTAAAACCCGCGAAACTCAACGTTTGATTTTGAAAAAAGCAACATTTGTCTATCGGTAACTTTTATGTTATCCTGTAATCCTACTTTCCTAGAATTAAGCTTCCTACAATAGTTATTATCGCTTATTCGAATTCAAGCTATGGCATTAAAACGAATGGTGCAAAGAGTTAAGACATGGAGTTATTTTATGGCGACATTCCTCTCATCGATAGATAATTTTAAATTTGATATATCAGTTAATATCGATATTTAAAATCCGATTAAATGGCGACTGAGAGTCGCCTCTCGAATGCAAAGAGTTAAAAATTCCGAGAAACAAATCCGGCTGCGCCTGCCAGCGCGCTCGCGCGAGATAAATGCTTTAAACCGAATATTCAAAGACGAAAAACAAGCGAATTCGGTCAGTTTTGTGGATTATACGTCCGACGTGGACACATGTAGACGCGCAAGGCATCGCATACCATATTCGTCCGCTTCGACATCGGCTGTGTACGCGATTCGCGTCGTAGAGGCGCGTTCGTGTTAATTCAAAGCGACGGTATGCATCTCGCGGCGGATTAACATATTCCAGATTATCCGTCCGCGTTTGCGTTAATGCTTGCGCCGTTGGGTTAGTTAAATATGTAAATATAAGCGGGCCAGCCATGCTGGACGTTATCCGTGCTTACGGGAGATCGATGAATCACACGCGAGCACACAGGACGCACGCTTGCACGCGGCCACACGAGACGCACACGCGAGCGGGGCTCGAGCGGAATTCAGGAAGAAGCGTGAAAAAATTCGGCGGGAGGAATAAATCATCGCGTTATAACCCCGCGATTGATTTACAATTTATTACGCGAATAATCCGGTTAATACGTAAATTACGAGGCTCTCCCTTGCTTCCACCAACATCTACCTCGAATATCTAAAATACGCTCGATTTTCAACACCCGTATTCGCGGGACATTTCGGAATATCGGTCGGAGAAACGACGAAACAACGCGTTCGAGATCGTTCAATCGCGAGAGGACCACGGATCGCTTCCTCTGGCGGAATTTAACTCGTCGAAAAGAAGCCAGGAAGAACGCAAGGATCCCGAAGAGAGAAACGAACACCGCTAACCCAATTTCCAATTACTCGGCCTAGCAGGGAACAGCGAGGAGCGCGCGATCTCGGGGGAAAAAAAAGGGTGGAGTGGCGGCGATCCGGAATTAAAGTTCCGCCGCGAAGTTATTAACAAACGCGACCGCTTTATCCCGAGCTGGCTCGATCGACGGGCCGTGGAACGGGGAAAAACGGGGTGCAGGAGCGCGAGGGCGTTCGAAGACAAGGGGTTGATGATGGTGGCCGGAAGAACGGCGGGGTTGCGGGGGGTGCGGCACGAAGGAGGAGGAGGAGGAGGAGGAGGCGGTACTGGAAGGAAGCGGCCGCGCAACCGAGTTTATTCAACGCGCGAACGAAGCCCAGATATTAATTTTCTCGATGTATATGGATGAGTTCCGACTGGGCCACGGGGTGCGAGAGCCCGGGAGCGAGAGGGGTGGCGAAAGGGAGGGGGGCAGAAAAGGTGGAGGCAGCGACGGTAGCCGTGACGATGCCTGTGCAGCCTGCCGGAGGTGGACCTAGGAAGGTACATAGATGTAGCGGCGGGAAGCGGTCGTACAGAATGGCGAGGGGTGGTTAAATTGCTATCGATCCCCCCGAGCTTCGCAAATATCGTTTACCTTACCCTTGCAACCCTTCTAAAATCCCATCCGCGCTCTCTCGCCGCCCGCCATCGCGCCGCGTCCTCGCTTCCAGCGCGATTTCGTTTCACGTATCGTTCCGCCGGTGCCGCTGGCTTTTTATGGAAAGTCAATGCCGACCCGAATCGCGCAAGTTCCCGCGGATGGCTTTTTGACGAGCTTCCTCCTCTGCTTTGTCTTTCAAATTCCGCCCGGATATATTCCGGCCCTGATTCGGCCACGGTTTCCTGGTTTAAATTCCGGTTATCAGGCGGAGGATATTAGATCGTTTGGTTTTCGCGTGCTTAGAGAGCGTCCCTTTTTATATTCTCTCCGGATGCAAAAGTTCGAATCTCTGACCGAGATGACAGTCGAGTGAAGGGACGAGTTTTCGGGTGAACGTTCGTTCGAGGCGAAAAATCCGAGGTAGATTCGGGAGCAACGCGATCTTTCCCGACGTTCGCGAGGAATGAAAATTCCGATTTGCTTGCGCTGTATCTGTTCGTTCCGCTGCGGAATTTGCAGCGAGCCTCGTAAAGAACTTTAATCGCAAAAGACTGCGGGGCTCGCCGCGTAAAGAATTCGGGAACATCGAAAACGCCGAAATTCTCTTTCCCTTGCGCGTATACCTCGAATTCTCGGATCGAAACACGCTAAACAACGCGATCGAATTTATTCGCGGTTAAACGAAGCTCCGAGAACATTACCGAACGAAACCGGATGGCCGCGCGCCGCAATGAGAGTAGACTCGACCACTTCTTTCCTCGCCCCCGCCCCCTGACCCCCCACCCACCGACGGTCATTATTTCCGAGCGCGACAGAACGACGCGGAAAATTCGGAGCAGCGGGCAAACAAAAATTTTAATCAAATTGAAATTAATGGTGGTAGACGTGTTCGAACTGTTACGGGGCCGAAAACATTTTTGAAACCGCGCTCTCCCCGAGCACCTATGCACGATCGATCGATTCCAATATTCCAGCTTCGCAAATTTTGTTTACCTTTCGGCAGCTGCGCTGTCAGGATTCTATCCTGTCAGATACGTGTTATCAGCCGAATAGAGGTTCGAGGCTCTATGCGCCGACAATTACGATCGACGATATCCCCGTTTGCTCTTTTCTCTTTTTTTCAATTTTTCTCTTCTTTCGTTGTTGCTTTTTTCCTTTTCTTCTCTCTTTTTTTTTTGTTCGATGCAGTTCGACAGTGTAAACCATTTTCAATTTCCTCGCGCGAGTTAAATTTATCTTCAACCGACGGTACAGCGAGGTTGCACTAACAGTCAATTGTAACTCTGTTAATATTGACGATCGCGCTGTCACGAAGAATTATGGGATACTTTATCCGCCGGCGGATCGAGCAATTGGAATCGGTGGCTGACGCGATTTCTTCCTGGTAACCTCGCTATTATTTTCCTTCCATCCCGCGGAAAAACATACCGGAGGCCACACGCGAGGAACAGATGCTGTCTGAATTCCATCCAACCGCTCGATTCGCGCTCATTTTTTACACTCCGAACGATTTTCTGCGTCCTATTCTCCCCGGGGTCGACGTATTCGCCGAACGAGAGGCTGGAATGGAACTCGAAACGATAAAGACCGCTGAACGTCGAGCAAGTACGATAAAATGCTCGAGAGTTAGCATCGACATGGTCGAATCCAAAAATTCTCGATCTCGAAACGCGATAGCACTCCGATGCCGTTGTACCTCGTGTTCCTCTGTGTCCACGCATGACCGTCGAACATTGCGGCCCATCGACGTGCCGAGATCCTCGACCTAAAATCCCGTTTATTTACCGTAAAAGCATCCTAAAGTCGGAATCTATTATCGAACATCGTATCCCGGGCCGACGTAACGATCTCGGCGATCTCGCGAACGGGCTACGATCGATGCTATTGTTCGATAGTCACGAAAGACACGGCCGAGTGGAACAGCATCGCGGGAGAGGGATTTAAAATTCCGCCCCGTCGTCTATAAAGTTGCAAAAATAAACGGGTGCGTACGTAAAGCTAACAAAATATGCGAGCGAGAGTACACAATTTACATAGCGGTTTTGTTTGTCCGTTACGCGGAATCGAACGGTTTCCCCTCTGTAAAAGATATTCGGAATCACGCAACCGCGGTCGACTCGGGATTTTATGAAAAATATCGCGTTTTACCGACCGATGAACGAAGCTTCCGGCGATTCTCGCGGCGCACGCCGACCGTAAATGAATTCGTTCGGCAAACAGTAAGGATGAAACTTCCCGTCCGAGAATTTCAAGTATATCAAATAAACAACCCGCACGAGAAAGAGAAAAGAAAACCGCGCAATTGTGCCCCGTGGCGTAAGCTGACAAAAACGGTTCGATTTCAAGAGCCAAGAATCCTTCTTCCGTTCAAGAAATCGCTGAATTTTAGTCGAGTTGCACTACTTATATATTTCTATCTTAATCATTTTCATAAAATTAAGAAGGATCGGAAATGTTTGCGTAACTTTAAGAGGAGTTAACCCATTCATTGCCAGGAAAATTTAGACCGTTTTGCCTTGGGCACTAAGATTTTATTTTAAAGGAATTTCAAATATAGTTGTAAAATGGCATTTACCTTCCTTAACCTTTTACACTCGAGAGGTGACTCTCAGTCACGATTCATTTTAACATCATAACTTAAACACGAATAAGCGATAATAACTACTTTAAAAACACCCACACGCGAAATATGGAAATAAAATATAATTCCTCTCATTCCAAACGCAAACGTATAATTTTCTCATATAATATTTACTAATTCCTAACTCAATCAGTTGTAAACCACGAGGCATCTCATAATTGGCAGTCCATGGGTTAAGAGGACCCCATAATAGATCACAAAACTAAAGATATATATTCCTGACATACCACTCGAATTCGAATCTTTAAAACAGTCAAAAGTCCATAGTTTGCGATCTAACAGTGCATACAAGTCTCCTCGAACAAGAAACAACACACGAAAAATAAAAACAAATCCAGAAATCTTCGAATGCATCATATAGCGATACACCTTCATTTCAAGACACATCCAAAAGACACTAATTCCAACCTGCAAAACAACCAAACGAAGAAAATACGAAAAACGGAAAGTGTTCAAGACCACGAATACCAAAAACCTACAAAACAGGTAGAACTTTGCGAAACCGTGAAACAAAAGAAGAGAGAAAAAGCTTCGAGAAGTACTCATCCGAGGCCAGCTCGCAACCCCGTCGCCGAGCAACCCTCGAAGGGGGAAGGAAAACAAGACGCGGAGGTGTTCCGGAGGTCCGCAGCCGAAGGTCGGTTTCTTTAAGCCGAAGATATGCAAATTGCATTAAGTGTCCGCCTAACGTGTACACTGTATCACGACCGCTCGGGCCGGTATTACGAAACTTAAGCCGTAGCGCACAAGTGTCGCGAGCTGTGGCTGCCGGTTCTCCCTTTGTGCAGACTAAGCCCGNGCAGACTAAGCCGGAGCCATTATCTCCCGGCCAGCAGCGGAGAACTTGAACCGGGGTTGGTACTCGTCGGTCCCGCCGCCACCTTTCCGCGTCCTTGCGAATTCCCTGCAGAGGATTCCTCCTCTCCCTCTGTTCCGCTGATCCGCCCGGGCCGGCCTTTGTCGACGGACGTTTCCACGCGAAATATTTCTCGGCCAGCTTGCCGCGGATAATTAAACGACTTAGGCCAAAGCGAGGGGACGAAGACGATGGACGGGCTTGATGAACTGAGACACGGGAGTTTGGCTGGCCTCGCGCAGGCGGATGCTGACTTGGGCGAATTGCTCGGTCGACGGGATGGAAAGCGGTTTAGGGTGACTTTCGGGGCGAGGCTGGTTTTACGGGCTGCGCTACAGGGTTTGCGCGATATCAACTTTGTTTCCCGGCATTTCGGTAATGCAGGCTAATACGCCGGTATTACTCCCGATCGGCTCGTGACCGTCCGTTTATCCTACGGATAATTTTTAGCAACTTTCTTTACTCCGGTTCAAATCAGCTTCGTAATCGATCAGGATCGATGGTAGATCGATACTGACGAATTTCGAGGCAAGGAAGTTGCAAGAATGGAATCGTAAACGAGGATAACAGTGCAACAGAGAAGATTTATATTACCGATGTAATACCGGAGTGTTTTTCGTTGTTCTTTTGCACCAGAAACACGATTAACCATTACAAAATCGTTCGGACCGGCGGAAGAACTGGAATTCCGAAAGAAGACATCGATAAACGTCGCTTAGAGCTATTAGCTGGCATCAATCTCGACGGATCCTGTGGAGCTGCTGGCTCCGGCAGAAAAACGAGGAAAGGAGGATACCAGAGGCGAAGAAATTACTCGGTGAACGGGTACATACACGCGTTGTCACGCTATCATCCGGAGGTGACAGGTGATCGAGCGGTGGCACCCAGCCGGTGTCGACATTAGTTACTGGGTCGATCCCGGCGTGCACAAAGACGGCCTAATCGGCGCAGATGAGACGGGCAGGGGTAATCACGCTCACGGCCCAATAATCATACCATTATAATTAATGTGCCGCAATTAAGGCGGTAATATAGGACGGCCGACAATCGGGCCGTGATTGTCGATTAAACGTTTTCGCAGCGCGAGGCGGCGCGTTTATCGGCGCGATGCGCGACCCTCGTTTCGCGAGCAAGCTCGCTCGTTACACCACACGGCGTGCTGGAAAATGCGACCTTTCGGTCCCGGGCTTCTACGGTGCACATTAGGGTAATGGAAGGTTTTAAGCGCGCTTTAAATGGAGATACGAGTAACGTTTAATTCGCAGCTCCGACGCGCAGGTGTCTTAATTCATCGGCTCGCGCTCGCTTTGTACGCAACCCAGCAGATTTCATCCGGGTTCAAGATTCGCGGAAAATTAAAGATAGCGGACATCGCGAGGAGGAATGAGAATACAACGTGGTACACACGGAGAAGAGAAGGTTTTCCATCGGAAAGCATGCTTCGTGGCCCACATCGAGGTAACGAGTGCCACGCGCGAATCTACGTTCCCCCGCAAGTGCGAGGAATTTTTCCCCAAAGCTGGTTGCAAGCGTGCAAAAATAGAAGCGGAAGTTTATTTACGGCGGAGGGCGAGTTTCACTGGCGTTGTTCGCCGAAGAAAATAAAAGGTTCCGCGGGAGGTCCGCGTTGCAAAAATCACAGGGTCTATTTTCGAAACCGAGCGACCGTGAAACGCATTCAAATTACGCGCGCAGTGAAATCGCGCGAGAGTGCACCCCGTCGGGGAATTTTCCCAGCGCGAAGTTCGGCGAAATTCCTGTTTGGACGTTGTTCGACGGGTCACGGGAAACAAAGGCGACCCGTGCGTAGTTACGTCGCTCGTTTCCACGTCCCCTTGCCCGATCCCTTCTTTCCTTCCTTAACCGTGGACCGAAGGAAACGGCTTTCAGAAAGCCGGAATAATAACGTTGCTCCAGGAGAACGAGAGTAAAGTTTCGCGCGCTAAATTCCGTTAACAAACTGTCATTGTGCCCCGATCTCGCGTTATTTTCCAGTTTCGCGCCGCTGCGCGTGCACGTTTCGTTTCTCCGATTAAAAAAAACCAACGAACAAAGGGTCCCCGGCGAAATTCTTTCAAACTCGGCGAAACCGTAGCATCGACTCTAACCTCGAATTTCCCGGAAAATTCCGCGTCCCCTGCCGAAGGGAATCTCGACGACTTCCTCGTCGTCGAGACAGCAGCGCGAGGGTGAAATCGGCTGAAACGTGGAAATCTTTGGGAGGTCGATAAGTGGCGAAGGGACGAAACAAAACAGAGGAGTCGGAACGAAGACCAGAAGCAAAAAGGGTGGGTAAAAAAATAACAAAAGAGAAAGAGAGACAGGGAAAGAGAGAGAGAGAGAGAGAGGTAGAAACACGGAGGAACGGGGGAATAAATTGGATTACAACATTCTCGACAAACGGTCGGCTGCAAAGAAACGTAGAAAGGAGACTGAAGGTAAATAATGGAGCTGAAAAAAGGACGGAGAGGCGCGGGCGAAATGGAAGAAAGGAGAGAAGAGAGAGAGAGAAGGTAAGCGAGACGCGAGAGAAGGGTGGGTTAGAGAGGCGTACACGTACGTTTAAACAGGGGAAACGAAATGTGCGCGTGGCGGCGGCGGACAGAGAGAAAAAGAATAACCGTAACGAACTTGGTGCAATAAGAATCGCAAGGTAACGGGCTCGCCGGTATTATTTCGGTAGCGAAGTCAATTTGCAATCAGCGGTGCAGCCGTTCTCCCCTCGTTTCCGCCGGAACGGGTATAGTCCGTATTTACTATAATGCGATAAGAGGCGAGCGGTATCGTACATTTAAATGAGACCGGCCCGCGTACTCTGTTTCCTTTCTTTATTTCCGCCGCGCCCGCCCACGCCCGAGCTCTTTCTTAATCCGACGCGATTATCTGCTTCGTTGGCTGCTACGATAAAAATGACGACAGCTTGCTAGATTACGAAACCCTGCGAATGTACGGGGAACGTTCGTGGGCCTGACGAGCTCGTTACATCGTTCGGATTTAATCGTTCGTGGTTTTCTTCCTTCCTCCGTTCCCGATCATTTCGGATAAGCTTCTGTTTATAATGGACATTTTATCTTTTCCCATTTTTCAGGTTTAGAGAAAAATATATATAACCGATGTACAGAGAAGGGATAATCTAGAATATTTTATTCACTATTTTTAGTAATGTAACACAGTCTTCTAGTAAGCTACGACAACAAACAACAAAAAAAGAAAGAAAAGATGGTGACGAATCCCTCTCCTGTATCGCGATCTTTCAGGTCAACATTAGGTCAAAATCGTTCCATTCGGATATCAAAGACAAGGTAATCTAATCGGTCGTTGGTTTTATTGCAAGTAAAAAGACACGTTGGTCCGTGGATCATTGTGACCGAAGAATTGGGCAGATTTTAATGCTATCAGAGTGTCAGAAACTTTACACCGAATATTAGTCATTTATCCTTGTGTATAACATAGTTTCGTGAAACTAGTCTGGGCTAGTTTGCACCTTGGGTTTCCCTCACAGCTATCTCCTACGCGTGTTAGGTGCATCGGTACGATCACTTATTTCTTTCCCGATTTCGAAAGTTGAATAAGCGGCAGAAATCTGGGTCGCCTCGATACTCTTTCAATTCGTAATTAGGCCAGCGGTCAATCGCATAATTGCGTTACGGTATAAGGATGCTTCGCTGGAAATGAAAGAGTTCGTATTCGCGATCTTCTTCCTTTGAGAGAATCGAAATTTTTCTTATAAACGAGGAAAAATTTTGATCGAATTACGCCTCGATTACCGAATTATCTCCCGCTCGTTAAGTTTCACGCGCTGTTTCATCCGCATATCGCGTAATCGCGAGGAACCGCGTAGAACGGGGTGGAGAATATCGTCGGAGCGGAGTGGCGCTTAAATAAAGCACAGGATCGCAAGGCGTGGAGGTAAATTGAAAGAGCGACCGAAAATAAATCGACAATGCAGAATGCTTAGAAATGGCCGCATGCATGGGAAATACAAGCGGCGTGTCCGTAAACGTGTTCGTTTAACAAGGGCAAAAGTACGAGCGCTGAATATAGAGGGAGATGTATAAAGTAGCGAGTGCCGGGAAGAAAAAGTCCACCGCCCGCCATCGCGAATATTTAAATTCATAAATGCGGGTCCGCTCTTCGAACCGGGCTCACCCCGTCGGCAAAAACTCCGGCTCGATTTGCTCGAATCGCCGTGAAGTACCGCGAGCAACTGGATCGTTTGGAAATAGGAAGACGAGTGGAGCTTCGATCGCGAATCTTTCTCCCATCTCCATCGATTCCACCTTCTCCAACGACGTATCGAACTTTCCCAACCTCGTCGCGAAATTCCTTTGGCAAACGAGAGAACACCCTAGAGAGAGACAGAGAGAAAGAGAGACGCGTTCCGTGTCAGTCGCAAGGGAAGAAATTAATCATGGAACTGACTGTTATCAATTCCGAGCTTACAGCATTTTTGAACGCGACGCTGAATATTTTACAACCCCTAATAATCCTAGTGTAATATTTACTCGCGCTGATCCCGATAATCCTAACGCAATATTTATCAATGCCAACCGCGGTAATCCTAGGCTAATATTTATTAATCCTAATTCCAATAATCGCGGTATGATATTCAGCAGCTACCTGACCGATAGATTTATTAGAAATTCGATGGAACGCTGTCCCGTTTGCTAGTACAAATTCGTGGCCCCGAAGACGGGGGTAGAAAAGGAAACCGGGATTCCGTGAAATTCCGAACGTCTCCGAGAATTGAACTGCCGTTCAAACGCGAATCGCTTAACAAGGCAAGGTCTATCTTAATTTCGTTCTCACCGACAACAGGCTTCGGAACAATTACCAAGCCGAGTGTACGGAAGCTAATTAGAGTTTGAGACACGTGTGCGACGCAGAATGCCTGAGCGTCGCACCGAGGCGGCGTTCGCGAACGAGAATAGCAAAATGGAGGCCACGGTAAAGGATGCGTCCTCTCGCGGAGGCTGAGTGGTCAATTTATCTGGGGTCACTTATCCGTTTTCTCCAAATAACAACGCCACCGGAGTATCGTCCCTGTGCTCAACGAATCGGACAACGGTAACGAGACACTTCAACGGAATCTCTGACGGATAACGCGGAAGCGTAGTATCGGTCGAGCGAGTTTCTCGAAAGAGAGAGAGAGAAAGAGCGAGAGAGAAAAGGGATTTCGCAGACGAAGGAAACGTGGTCTCCGGTTCACGCTCTTTTACTCGCGCGCGGCCATTTTGTCGACTCGACGCTGCGCGTCGTTCGTCGTCGCCTGTAAATTCGTTGCGATTTCCCGACGAATTTCTACGCGATCAAGTTCCCACGAAATTCCAGGAATAATCGAGGGGGCTAGCGTTAAATAAACCGAAAAATTACCGACAAGTTGTTCGCCGGGGAAAAACTTTCGTTGAAATTCGAAATCGCACGGAATTAAACGAGTTCGATATTTGGTTTGAAAATATGATAGTCCCGCGAGCGTGGAAGCACGATTCGAGTGGAAGTCTGCGGCCACGCTGGGATGGGATTTGAAAAGATCTATTTGGAGATGGGAATAATATTCGAATAGATTAATTATCATAACGGCATCGTGTAATTGCTATTTGCAGCACGTTATTCGGTTATTCGTAATGGGAGAGGTATTTAGTGTAATTCGTACGTTAATCGGTTTGTACAGGAAAGACCAACAGATTTGGGTAAATCGTTGATAAAATAGAAAATCGCGTTAACGAACCGGGTGCTTGTATAATATTCCGTCTGCGGGGAAACTTGCTCGTTTCTAACCCAAACCGAACTCTCTTCGTTCAACGTTTTAAAACTTTCCTTTCGCTACATGCTGACCACCCTTAAGAGGTTTTAACCTCGAACCCATACAAGCACCCTCTCGATCACCATTAGCCACCGTAACTCGTTTATACGTTTCCCGAAAGCCGATGAAAAGTAGCCGCTTTAAACGTAAAACACTCGGAGCAACCATTTTAAATCATATTTTTTAAACATTCGCCTCGTTTACCTGGAATTAGCGAATTAAAGATACACCTTAACTAACACTCTCAGCTTGATTCTAACCGTGCGAGGAGAAAACGTACGAAAAATCGTAGCTCTGCAACGATCGTCCCGGAAACCACCCTTGAACTTTCGAAGAATACGACGAAGAACCTAATCGGGTCGAAAAATGGCGAACAAACTTGGATTAGTTTCGTTGAACCGGTCGGAGGAAAAAAAGCGGATCGAAGTTGAAAATTACAACGAGCTGGACGGTTTTCCAGCGGTGAAACGCATTCGAAATCCTCGTGGTGCATCCTCGCGGCGGAAAAAGCGTCGGTCGGGCTCCTCGCGCATGGACATCTCATTATGGCATCGTAAAAACGCAATTTCCGGGTGAACGCAATTTCGTTCGTTCGGGACTTTCTCTCTGGACCAACAGCTGCGAGAGCCGAACGATGTTTCACGACGAGGGTCCCGCCATACCTACGCGGGGAACATTAATTAAATCGGCTGGCTGGCTGGCTGGAGCTGGTGGCCAAGCAGAGGGGTGGCGTACACGCGGCTGGAGGGGGTTGGAAGCGCGCGGCATCCCTTTGNCACTATACATTTTTATATAAAATATTTCTTCGTGTTTCCGAAGGAATAAATAATTATAACGTTTTAATAGAAAATTATGAATAAATATCGAACATAGTAATCAATTTTTCTTTGTTAAATACAAAAGTTAATCGCGTGTAATGTATACTTGTGCAATATTTATTCCTTCAAAAAAATACAACATTTAAATAATAATGATATTAAATATTACTGAAAAATAATATAATAATATAACAATAACAATAATATTAAAATATTCAATGTTAATAAATATCATCACCAATGACAATGAGTATAATATATAATATAATGTACATCGACTCTAACCTCGAACTTCCCGGAAAATTCCGCGTCCCCTGCCGAAGGGAATCTCGACGACGTGGATGCCGGCGAGACAGCGGCGCGAGGATGAACCGTGGAAATCTTCGGGAGGTCGATAAGTGGCAAAGGGACGAAACAAAACAGAGTTGTCGGAACGAAGACCAGAAGCAAAAAGGGTGGGGAAAAAAATAACACAAGAGAAACAGGGACGGGGAGAGAGAGAGAGAGAGAGAGAGAGAGAGAGAGAGAGA
>NIJG01000123.1:10024555-10041495 GCA_002201625.1 Euglossa dilemma | reverse complement strand
TGTTACTTATAGTATCGATTAAATAATTTATTAACCACACAAAAAGATTAGAGAAATTATTCCTAGAAGTTTTGGAAGATTACTTATTTTTAGAAATACGTTTTTTCGCTATTTTTAATTACCCAATAAGAATAATTTATAATTTTTTATTTGAAAACATCGAAAAATAAGAAAATCGAATCGAATCAACCAACAAATAGCATTATCCTTGCAGTACAAAATCTTTCATTATAAATCTTTCATTATATTCATAAGTACTTATGGTTTTTTGGGGTTCGTGTTTTAAATTGCTCCTAAATAAACTAATCAGGTCATTTCCACCTATGGAAAATATATCTAGCGATGAAATTTCGAAATTTTCAACGGCACTGTCACCATTTTCTACAGTTCGAAAAGTTTCACGGTTCTTCAATCGTGTTTGTCAAAAACGAGAACAGGAAGTCGATATTTTATCGAATTTCAGCACGTCGTGATCAGTTTCTTCGACATTAAAATCTGATATCCTGTTTCAACGATAACTGCAGAATTTCTCGCGCATTATTTGCGAAACTGAAGTCCCAGAATTTTTGTTTTCGTCATCGACTTTGAATCAATATCATTTGCAATACTATTTCGAATAATATGTTACTTTATTTCATAATTATTTTCGTGCCAATAATCGCTTTTGAAATGACGTTACTCGAATATTATTTCAAGTAACATGTTACTTCATTTTGCAGTTATTTGCATGCCAGTGACCTAATTATTGGAACACCATTATTCGAAATATTGTTTTAAACATCACGCTATTACATTTTCTAATTATTTTCATAGTTGTGATCATTTCTCGCACAACATGGTTTGAAATATTATTTTGGAATATATAATTAATCGAGGTAATCGTGAAACTGTTCGAAGTCTCCGAAATTCTGTCAAATTATTTAATTATGATGTATATATTTTATATCAAAGCTTACTTATCTATTTATACGATACAATATGACAATTTTCGTTTGATTCACAAAGTTTGAGAATGTCGTAAAGAATATGTCTCAAAATTGAGATAAATTTTGAATTGTGATAAACAAATCTCTTTGTCGAATATCATTTTGAGAACTATTTCTTTCGTTAAAATTGAAGTAAAGAAATTACGAAATAATTCATTCGTTTATTTCAAACGACTCGATATTATCTTTATCATTAGATCTCGAAGTATTGAAAATAATTCGAAATAAATTAGTCACTCCCGACTTTTATCTCGAATAAAATACGAGCATATGATAAAATTTTGCCTACTCGTTCCTCCTTTTTTCACCCAGGTTTGTCGAGTTGCTCGTTTCGCGTTGCAATTGTTCTTTCGATTGACATGTCGCGTTTATCAGATCGATGATGCTTCACATCGCGATATTTCTGTATGCATTAAAAAATTGCGTCGCAGCTCTTGACGCTTGACGGCAGGCTTGAATTTTTTACCTTTTTCTCTCGCAGCTCCCTCTTTTTTTCAGTTGGAAACTTTCACGAGCTCCGTATTTGAATAAAACATGCGCGGTACATTTTTTGCTGTATTTGCATCGTAACTCCTGTCTGAATGATTAATTCTTTACCATTTCGTTCTTAGTTCGATTCGTCTGAGTGTCGAGTGACTTCGAAGAATATTTCGGATCGATCGATCTTCGATCTTTTGTATCCTTCTTTATTATATCATCGTGAGGTTGTGGATTATATATTTTTAGCATTGATCTCTACGATTACGTAAAGAAAATTTGACCGATGTTTTTGAATAAACATTTAATATTTCGAAACAGAATATATGAGACTTACACAACATTCGTAATCACTAGCATACATGAGATTGGATAAAAATGAAATTATCTCTCTCGAAAATGAACAATTTTCCAAATTTCATGGGGTTTAGTTTTACATTTTAATATGTAGATGACATACAGAAGTTTTCTGCTAAATTTGATTAAATATTCTATACCAGAAAAATTGTAATAATTAGGGTAATAGTAAATAGTTTATAATTCGTTATTAAAAATGTCATATTAAATATTTACCGTTCTGAATAATTAAACAAACGTGACGTTGTTATTGCTAGCCAAATGAGTCTATCAATAAGCAGATTCTAATTAAGGGAGAAAAATAAAAAATAAAAACAATTGAAACGAATATCATACGATTTTGAAATTGTTCAATTTCCGTTTTTGCGAACGATTCTACGACCATTAAAAATAATTCATCAGACAATTCGCACAGAAGATTCGTATCTTCCACACAAAAGCTTTTCATATATCCCCCCAAAAAGGGGGAAAGGGAGAAATTGCTAATTTAGCAGCTTTTACAGCGCACGATTATGAATAAAAATTCTAGTTTCCGGAACATGAATAGCTATATCCGTTGGTTTAATGAACCTTTTGTTGCGATGTAACATTTCCAAGAGCTGAAAACCCACTCACGTGAAACATCCAAACATTATTCCACAGTATTCCTATAAAAACGAAGAAGGAAGCGGAGACACTATACAATTGTTCTCGTAACCTTTCAAATTTTTAAATTTCCGTTCGTGTCGTTCCAAATTCTTCTGATCAGATTTAAATCCAGTGACTTTGGCGACCATAGGCATTACTTTGAGTTCGTTACTCTTTATAATACTTCTCATATCTATAATAAAACTGCTCAACATTTTCCTGAAATCGAATTCGTAATAGAAATTCCTCCATCACCCTCAGTTTTCAAAATTCCGAATTTCTCCAGAAATGCATGATCTTTGACTAAAATGAAGTATTACATAAGAAGTGAAAATGTTGGACGGTTCATTTTTATTTAAAAAGTTAGGTAAGAGTATCCTAAGAGTTCATTCGTGTCCATAATTATAATTATTTGTGCTTTTGAATAATTATAACTGGTTATTAAAGTTTAAAAATATGACGCTGAGGGTTCTTTCTAGGTACTATGCTTGCGTTTTTACAAAAAGTTCTTCAACAGTTTTACAACACGAATTTTCTGCACGGTATCGTATACTGTAAACTTGTCTGAAGAAGAAACAGAATTCTTGAAACGGTTTTCGATTCGATTAGATCGGGAAAATATTCGTCGATAACGTGTATACGGGATTTTACCGTTACGCAGCCATTGCTCGCAGCAATAGCCTCGATTGTGTCGTAGCTACGCGTAATCCGAGTACCAAGTGCAATGGAGCAAACATATAACAGTCTACGAAAAAAAAGAAAAATAAATTTCCTCTGAAATTTCAGAAAATTCACACAGTTCAGATGGAACAATGGAAATTTACAATTGGCAACAAATATCATAAACTTCGAATTAAAACTAAGCTACATGTAGCCCACTATATTCAAAAATGTCCAACGATGAAATACCGAAGCTAAAATTGAATGTAAGAAGGCAGAAACAAATTATAAATTAATACGAAATACAGAAGAGGATGAAAAAGAATATTAAATGATTGCAAAATAATCAAGAAAAAGATACTGAAATGAAATGTAAATGGGCAGAAGTAAATTACAAATTAATACGAAATATGTAAGAAAAAGAATATTAAATGAATGCAAAATAAACAAGGAAAGTATGCTGAAATGAATTGTAAAAGAAAAGAAACAAATTAGAAATTAATACGAAATACATAAGAAAAAGAATATTAAATCAAAGCAAAGTAAACAAGAAAAAGATGGTAAAGTGAAATATAAAGAGGGACGAAACAAATTAAAAATTACGAAATAAATCAGAAACGGAATATGCAATCAAGAGAAAAAGCAACAAGAACGGTAAAACAAGAATTTGAGACTACGAAGATAAATGACGGCCAACGATGTGTTTGAAAGTCGAGCAATATCAGAAAAAGAAAAAAATATGTAAACGTGCAAATACATTAAAAAAAAAAAGAAAAAAAAATATATATATAATATATGGTACTTACTTATGGCCAGTGACCCTTGACCCTTGGTCAACCCCTTTGCACCACCCATCAGTTCCAGTGATGAAGATCCATCCGGTCCGAAGAGAAACCTGCAAAACAGATCTTGATCCACCTCACGCTGTATATATAGCCGAGAATGAGCCGAAGATCAACGAAAAGTCACGGTCGTTACCGATTTCGTTAATAACAACGTGTCTCCTACAATAAATAGGAATTTCTTGCTTTTTTTTCGCTCTTACCATAAGTTCATGCTTTTAATAAGAAATTTGGTAATTTGTATATGTTATATAAATTAAACTTGAATTCGAAGGCTTATTTTTAAGCTTTAATGACCAATTATAATTAATTTATAATTAATTTATAATTAATTTATAATTAATTATAATTAATAATACACTCGGGATACTCTCACCTAACTTTTATAACAATAACGAACTGCTAACGTTCTTACTTTTTGTCTATGCTTTAACTTTATAGTAAAAAATCGTGCATTTTAAAAGAAACTCATATTTTTCAGAAATTGTCGGTGATAGATCAATTTCGATTAGGAATTCAAACATTAGGAAAATAAACTTTATGAGAATCGTCCAATGTATAATATAGATTCGTGAAAAAGTTAAAATTTGTCGAGTAGATGTTTTTCTAATTAATTAATATTAAAATACAGTATACTACCATAAATTCAAAACACTAATTCAACCCTAATTCACCCAATTCTCCCACTGATACACATAAATAACAATTTTATATTTTATGCACATCTTCATGAAACACGATTTTTTTAACTCATAACTTTCAAGGAGCTTTCTATTAAAAAATCTAAATACGAACGGTGTCTTACATTATTTCCAGAATATTTTTCCAACCCACGATTTCGCCAGTTATTGCGAGGATTTTTCATTTCGGAGATTCTCTCGTTAGGAGTCGCAGGGTTAATTAATCTCGTAATATCGGAAGGGAAGCTCTCTTTAAAAACAATCCAGCCTGTCGCGATTCACCGGTCGGTCGAATGTAAATTTACAAAACCGTATGGCGTGGGTGGGGGTTCGCGTTAAAACCGGATGCTCCATTTATCTTCATTAGCCTCGAATCACGGATAGGATCAATCGGTGATTTCGCATGCATTGTCCCAGGACTATCGATTTTACTGGCAGTTTGCTCTCGGGAGGAATCGATCCTTTCGACGCGATTCCTCTCGCGAGTCATTCCAGTCACTCGATTGATCGGACGCCGATGATCTTTATAAAGTTGAAGCTTTTTAATCCACGAAAATGACATCGGGGTTTTGAGGGTCGATAGCGAAAACGGTGGGTAAACGTTGACGTTCGTAGTGGGTAGTTGTACTTGGCGCTTAGAGCCAGCAGCTGGATCGAATTATGCTAAAGACACGTGCTTGGTGTAGGATGAGGTCACCGGAGAACAATGCAGCTTCCGAGAGTAGTCGTTAGGGGGATCTAGATATTGTATATTTTTCAGGAGGCCTGTACTTGGCTGGGATCGTGTGTCTGTTCGCGAGATCTTGTGGTTCTTTCAATATTCTTTTCTCGTTTCTCGAGTTTGACTCTGTTGCAGCAGTTTTATCGCCAGGTGGGATTTTCCGAGGAAGAACAGACTCTTAGGAGAGATATAATCAAGTTTAATAAAATAAACTGTGTCTCGATGAACGGTAATTATATGAAAATTAAATTTGTTTCGCGAAGAGTAGGTCTGTTTAATTATTTCATAAGTTTGAGTTTAATATAACCAAACTAGATGTGTTGCAATGAAAAATTTACTGGAAAAATTGTGTAATATAATTTAAAGAAATTGGTTAGAAGCAGGTCTGTTTAATTGTTTGATAGGTAAAGATAGTTGCTGTATCAGTTTGATATAATCAAACTAGATCTACTGCGAAGAAAAATTGGCTCGAAAGATTGTGTAATACAGTTTAATGAAACAGACTGTGTTTTAGTTAATAGATGATTATATAAAATCTAGGTTTTCATTGTTAAAAGTAGGACTGTTTAATTGATTGGTAGCTAAAGGTACTACTCATTGTTTGATTTTAATTAGTCCAGACTCTTTTTACTGCGAGGAGGGATTTTCTGATAAGATTGGGTAATACTGTTTAATAAAATAAACCATGTTTTAGTTGATGAACAACTGTATCAAAATTAAACTTGTTCTATGAGAGCTAGGTATATTTAATAACTTAGAGGATAACGATAATCATCGTTCGAGTTTAATATAAATACACTATGTTTAGTGCGAGGAAAGATTTATTGATTATGGTAAGTGATCATACAGAAATTGAACTTGCATCCTGTGATTTAAATTTATTTCTTCGTGATACCACTTTGGAATTGAGTTTTAATGCGAAATAATGACTAATAGACTATAGATGACCATAGAAATATAAAAATCCATGACAAAATGTTATCAGAAGCGTGTGCGGCTTTTGAGAGAAGTGGTAGAACAGATTAAGGATAAGGTGTCGTACACTTTGCTGAAGACTTTGACTGGATTACGCAGTGGTCGTTGAAATTAAGGTGATACTTTCCAGTCACGCCAATCCCAGTGGTGACTGGGGTCCTCGTAAACTCTCATCAAAGTTAGACTAAACATTCACGGATCATTTCTTCAGTCATTGCTAGCCTCAGCAGAGGAACTCTTCGCTTCTAATTCAAACGCTTCTTTCTAACTTTCTTCGTCAGAAGTTATTAACACTAGATTTACGGGACCCGTCAATTTGACGGGTGAGTTATTCCAATGATACAATATTAATAGATTTAAACACCTTATATTAAATTTATTAATATCGTAATTGTCTTTAAATTAAACTCATGGTCTTATTTTTTAAGAAAATGCGTAGCTTTCTTTACCCGTAAATCTTACGGGTCGCCATAAAGATAGGTATTAAAAAACGTCCGTAAACTTAGTGTTAAATAACTTCAAGGATTAGAATATTAGACAATTCAAACTATTTTCGCGCGTTTCACACGTCATTGCAATAATTATTGTCGGTAGTGGCTGTAATGAAGTCAGATTGCGAATAAGTGTCTGCTAGCTGCTACGTAAACGGCTTCAGGAACTAAGCCTGGAGCTAAGAAATTAAGACGGGCGTGAAACGGATACGTAAGACGACCTCGAGGATCGATTCTCGTCGCGGGCTACGAGTCCCTCTTGTGAAAATTGCGAGGTAGCCTCGACTTTCTTCGAGGAAACTTTGCCCCGCGAGAGACCAAGCTTTGAGAAGTTCTCGCGACAGGATAACGCTCAACTTCCGGTCCATCTCGAGATCGCCTTATCTGACACTGATCGTTATTGTATTACACGACCCTTTTTCTAGCGTTTTCTTCTTTCCTTTTATTTTTCTCCTTTCTTTTTTTTCTATTACTTGGCAACTCTTGTTTTACAAAGTTGCCGGTAATTTTTCCTCGTCCTTTTCGCGTCTCTTTTTTTTTCGACCGTTGCATGCACCGGTGCTGGTCGTTTAACGAATTAAAACGGTGTAATGGCGAGAAGTTGTTAAGGAATACCCTTAAAAGTTTCGTATAAAGGGTATATTAATTATTGAAGTGTTTGAGGTACTTGTTTAGAGTAACGAGAGGATGAGATTTGTTTCAGAAGTTCGGTTTACTTAAAGTAATTACTTGCTCAAAGATTTTTGTTCTCCAAGTTTGAGTTCAGAGAAAGAGGTACTGTGTTAAGATATTGTTGTAGTTCGCGAATTAAATTAATACAAGCTGCGTCGATTTTACTCCTTTTGCTCTTCTACGTATTTGAAATAAGTTTAGAAGCGAAACTTTTACCTGTATATCTTGGTTTCGTAGAATTTTGTAATTGCTTTTGGTAATATTAATATTCGGTGTTACGACTTTGACGAAATTATTCTTTTATTTAATTTTAATACGGGAATTTGAACCTTCGTTTTCGAAGACAGAAATTTTATTATGATTGATGCTTATTGAATAATCGATAAACGACTGTTCCTTGAAAGTCTGAGATTCGTTATTAATTTATATTTGTCTCTTCCTTCAATCGAATTAATTCGTACAATTGATCGTCGTGATGTAATTAATTAATAATATCGCGTGATAACAAGGGTAACTATTAAAAGAGATGGGTTTCAAAATAAAATGAAAACTGAATAAAACTTGGCAATTCGAGTTAAAATATGGATTACTATTTTCACGCGGAAATTGTAATCGAAAAGGTACCGGTTCCGTTACATTTTTCCGAGTTTCTCTAAATTTCGAACATCACCCACTACCATCCACATTGTTTTCACGTTTATGAAACTATAAAGACTGAAAGACAGTTCAATTTGCTGGTCGTAACGAACGAATTGCTTCGTAACAGCCGATCGAATTCTCTTCGCGGATTCGTATAAATAGGGAAGAGGTTCTCGATGAACACAGGGCCGTATCCTCCCGTGGGAGGGATCTTAAAAGGAAAGGTTGGTTTTCAGCGAAATATCGTTCCATTCCTTTTATTAGGATAGAAACAACGACGCTTTTTATATCTTCTCACTTCACACTTAGGTATAATTCTTTTATGAAACGTATTTTCGGATGTTTTTCACGAAACAATAGAAAAACATTCGTATCCTAAATCTTCTAATATTTATTATTTATTTCCTTTTCTTTTTTATTAGAATTATATTTTGTAATTTTAGTTTATCCTTCGCTTTCGTTCTTGGTGAAAATATAAAAATACTGTTACGTTTCCTTCTTTTCAATTTTGATTCCCCATATTTCCGGTTTACACGACGCCAATTTATTATTTCAACGAGCTACTTTTTTCCGCTATGTAATATTGAAATTAATTAATCCTTTAATACTATATATCTGGATTAGTGAACTATTTATGGAAAAATATTGTCGTATATTATGAAAGGGTATAGCACAAGGAAATTTGTTTAAATTTATCACTTCCATAATATCCATTTTGAACAATGCATTCAGAGAATGTGGAACGGAAAATGTCGAAGAATTAATTATATGTTTGTTACAAGAAAAATCGCGAAAATAAGTGAACAAGCCGATAACATCGAATACGATACTTTTTATTAAAATTTTGACAATACTCTTTTAAATTGTGATGAGTTTAGTGTTGAGTTAATATTTTCATTCAAAGATATCATTGGTGATTAACGAGTGAGGCTAAATTCGAATAAACATTTTATCGTATACATCAATTTTCACTTCGGAAATTCGATTTCCGACTTGAAATGCGTAACTTGACAATACTTTTGAATTTTTCGAACGAGTTGTAGATAACTTTTTATGATTATGGGAAAGTAATCGCTTTTTGGAAACTCTATTGGCGAACAGAAATTGAAAACATTACGATATCTGTAAACAAAGATTCAGAGTTATTTTCTATCGTTAAATTAAAGTATTAAATTTCTGCAGTGCAAGATTCGTTTGTACTTGGCACATTGATGATTCTATAAATCTTGAGACATATAGTAGCATTAAATTTCGTCAACTTTGATGACCTGTACGTCAGCAATTGATTACTATATTTCAAAATTCCATGCTACGTTTGACGCGTTCAAATGTACATAACAATCGAGTGACAGTAGCAAAGCGCAGTTTTGCAGTTGGAAAATTGACTTTTGGTTAGCTTTTCGACGAAATTCCTCATTGTTGATCGTCGCGTGCTAGGAGAATATGCTAGCCACGGAGGTTTCCATAGCTCATCGCTTATGCTCGCGTTGAAGTCTCCGCGCGTACTCGCTGCTTGAACGCGTCGAGCGTTGAAATCTTCGGTCTTCGTGCTTCCTCGAATCTCGCTATGGCTCCACATTCGCGCGAAAGCTTTAAGGAAAGAGAATCGTATTTCGAATTGCTTGTTCGTCGCCGCTGTGTAGCATCTCGTGTTTACGGAACGTAAAGAGGAAGATTGGCGAAAACGCGATACGAAGATTGCACCGTTTGTATCAGGGGAATACGCCAGCGCGGAATTGGCCGCGATGAAATTGGGGATTTGTTTAATGTTCCTCGACAATTCCTATTTAATAGAATATCGCGTCGGATAAGTGGTGGGATTTGGCGAATTTTTGAACACATTTTGCTAAGGACGGAGATCTTTTGGTCGAAAGATTGGAAAATTGGTTTTCTGTAGTTAGACATTCGGAGACTTTTAGGAAATTTCTATCTTCTTTCGTGGTATTTTAAGAGGAAAATTGTGTAGAATTTTTATAAATTAAGTATCGGTTCTACAATGTTAATCTTAACAATTTTTTAACGAAGGAAAGTGTAGATTATTATACTTCATAGTGAGTATTTAGAGCTTAACGAAGCTTCCGCGATTTGCTTCTGAACGTTGTATTAAATAATATAACTGCATTTGGTCCATTATTAAATATGCAGTTATTGATATTCCCATTGACACAAGTAACATTCGAAGTTGATGATAAATTTTTGAAATTTATTTACAAAATTGAAAGGTAGTAGTTACAAGGATAGTATAGTTATGTACGACGTATGAAAGGGTTCTTGTGAGAAAGAAAATGGTGTTAGTTTGTAAATTGGAATAATGCTTGACACACAGTTTTTAATGCGATTTACTACACCGACTCATATTTCGGTAATAAATATCGATTATCGAAGCGAGCTTTCAGCTGCGGTGAACCACAGTATATTGAGTCTCACGAATCTATATGACGCATGGAGCGCGAAACGGGGCCGTGATACATTAAAGAAGCATGATCATAATCACTTGCGAGCCTATAGCTCTACTAATTATACCATTAAAATTGGTTATAAAATTAATATAACGCCCATTTTATCGACATTTTTCACGGTATCGTGTAAGCGAAATTACATGCGGGGGTAGAAAATTATTTTAAACTGTAAAACCTTAAATAATTAAGTAACCAACGTGTAATGCCAGCGCGAATTAAAGTTTAGTAATTAAAGCTCCAGTAATAACACACATCGGTTTCTGTTTCATGTAAATTTTTAGTAACGTTTAAAATATACCTTTACCTTTAATCCACTCAGAAATGAATTTTTCACACAAATATAAAACGCGTTCACCGGAAATCCAATAGAAAATATGGGCTATCTGCCAAAAGTTTCGAATCGCTAAATACTGTTCTCTAGTTCTACTAGTTCTATCATTACACATTTATCATATATTATTGTTCCACAGAATGCAAAAATTTCAGACGAAGGTACATAAAATTTTATTGTTTCTGCAAACTCTTTAATCAAATCTCGAATCTTCGTTTTCCAGAAAAACTCTTTCCTTTTTACATACTTTTACGTATAGCATCTTTATTGGATTACTTATTTTTCAATGCTTAATAAACTCATGGTCAACCTAATGAATAAAAATGTTATCAGATACGACCCACGCGAAATTGAAGCAGAATCCGCTCAAAGAGATCAAGCAATATCTAATTGCAGCCAAGAGCAACAAACAGAACATCTTATTTCCACAAAATCGCCAAACTCTTCACACTTCTGCCATGCTCTTAAGAACTTCAGAGCCAATTCCAGTTGGAAAAAAAAAAGAAGAAAAAAGAAAAGGGAAAAAGAAATTATCTTACTTACTCGCTTGCGCGAAGTTTAACCACGCCTGGAGGTCCAATTTAGGCTGCTTAATAATTCCAATCAGTTTGGCCAAACAAGATGTTCAAGGGCGTTGGCCTCTCAGCATCCTCCGTGCCCCGAATCGTATCAGCCGGTGCTCCTTATCAAGATTTCGTTCGCTAATCCCGCGAAACGGCCCCCGGAAGTCTCCACGCACCGAATTAATTAAAGTTCACCCCGGCCTGAACTACTTTTCCACGGTTTTTCATCCCCTCTCTGCCACCCTCTCGCGTCGCGACCAGTTTTCGACGCCGTGTCCTTAATTAACCATAGTTTAGCCGGGTTGGAACAACTCGCGAAACGATCGCGTTTAAATAATATTCGCGGGGAAGTGCGATATTTCAGACCCAGCGCTTTGTTCCGCTCGCGTTTGAACAATTTGCACGAAACAAGAGGCGCAAATTAGGGGCCTGCCAGTTGTTGCCGGATGTATGGGACGTGACAACGACGTATCGAGGGGTTTCTTTTTTTTTTTAGCCTGTCATCGGGAATTATTTCGCCTCCGGCAGGGGAACTGACGTTTTTAATTCGTTAATTGGGAACGCGATACTGCGAACTTGAGTCGTTATGATTTGGTTATGAAAAATTGGGTATTGAGAAAGTTTCTGATTTTAGTTAGCCACTGTTGAGGATGTTGCAAGCTACTTTTTATGATGAATTATATGAGGACGCGTTTCAGGGGTAAAAATGAGGAAAGGATGTTAGGTAAACTCTTATATAGACTCGCAAACGTTTCATTTAAAAGTTATAACAAAAGTATGAAGTTATAATGAACTTGCTTTTGCCTGCCGCCTTCCTATAGCGCGAAGAAAAGTTGATGTTTAATTATATGAGATCGTCGAACGAAGTCAATTTTTAGCAGTTAAAATTTGGTTGAAATAAATTGGATGAAATTTATGTTTATATTTCATATCTATTATCGTGACAATGTTCAGTAGCATTGCTTTATTCTCACTTTGTATCAGGGAAAAAATAAATCCGCAAATTCATTTTTATAATTTATAAATATTACGAATATTATAATTTTTCAATGAAATATCGAGAAAAATTTATTTATATACTTTGCACATTTCTAGCTTAACACTTGGACTGCGGGTATATTTCGCCGTCAACTTACGCGTGCAGCGGGCGTTTTCTCGTGAACCGCGCAAGATTTCGGTCATTCAGTAAAATCGCAGTAAATCGAAAACTACTTCGTATTTATCAACGAAAAATTTTTATTTTATACTTAAATATATATAAAAAAAGAACAATAATAAAAAACCGCGTTTCAAATTGATAAAACACGACTTGTACGCTTTGGAAGTATGAACTCGATTGAAGACCAAGTAACTCAGCAAAAGACCGAGTAACTCGACAATTGAAATTTGTGGGAAAAAAGAATGCGAAACGTTGTCTAGCAACGCAACAACACACATATATGTCCCACATACGTGACATGTATGTGTGACATTGTATATAATTGCATTGTAATTATACAATACCCGCTATCCACAACAAATCTACTAAATACGTATTTTTACGTGATCCGCGCTCCAGTGACAGACTGCGAAAAACGTAAAAGTACGTTGCCCGCAGTCCAAGTGTTAATTGGAAAGATATAAAATATTCTTCATACCTATTTGAGTATAATTAGTATAGCATATAATATTTAAGTGTTAAGTATAATTATAGCCAGTGGCGAATATAGTTCTTTATTTATTATCTAACACTCATTGATGTTTTAGACGTAATAATAATTCGTCTTAATTTTTCTAAATCGCTAATTTTTTATCACTGTGAAATGTAATTTCTTTTTTAACAATTTTTTAAGTATTAAACTGTTGCATAGATTTTCGTTTATTTCCGAGTTTTATTGGACGATGAAAGTCGATAACCCCTTGTGAATTTCGGGATTTTATTGAAAAATTGAGGGATCGAAGGAGAATTGGCTGAGAAAATTTTCATCCTTCGGAGAGTGATCGAGAAGATTTATCGTGAAAATCCAGCTTCTGTTTTTGCTATGACGTGACGTTGTTCGATTTTGTTTCCTTTCTGAAGTTTAATATTTCTGAACGTAACGAAGAGTCGAAGAGCATAAATACACGTCGGTTATTTATTAACGTTTAAGAAAGTTAAGACGCTGGTACATAAAATTGCTAGCACGCTAGAAGAAGGTGAATTATTCCGAAAGAAGTTTAAGGAAAAGAATTTCTAATTATGTTTGAGATCCCTATAGCTCTTTTTTTCTCCCCAAGTACTTGTCCACTCTCGCGATGTTGATCTAAAATCGTCTTAACGGAAGGAGTTTTATACACTTTGAAGCTCGAAGTCCTGAATCTTTCTCCCTCTTTTACTTAAGGGAGTTTGCAATTTTGTGGAACAGGTTGGCAAATAGAAATAAGCGAAAACGAGATGCGCAAGTACGCTTGTATGAAAGTTAGCTCGTTTAGCTTTAACTTGAATTAAAAGCAAAAGAGAATTGTACGACTCTTGGTAAAAATAGTATTAATCTTTGTATCTGTATACCTTAAACAATGATCAACCTCGTAGACGCATGCAATTGCACTTATAATTCCTCTGTGTTTTTAATTTTACGTCCACGATATTCCAAATTTTTAATATCATACCCGTCTAAAACAAATATTTCTCTAGTAATGAAAAAATTTTTTTTCTTAGATATATCCAGTTCTAATTGGAGTCTGTATTTAAAAATTAGAAACTAACAATTACGGACAATTAAAAATTAATGTATTTCTTCAATACGGTGCTTAATAATTTTCTAAAACTAAAACTAGACGCGAAGTTTTAAGTAATTTAAAATTAATATAAAGTTCAAAGTACCAAAGACATTATTACGTCATTATATTCCATTATTATTTTATTATTTTATTTTCGGTATATTCCATTTTGTGTGGAAACTAAAAGATAGATCAAAGATAGAAGATTTGAAATTAAATTAGAAATAATTAAAAATTGATATATCCTTTTATCATATTTCAAATGATCAGTGAGGAAAGCCGGTTACTTAATGATCCTCGATGTATCCGATTTTGTGTCGCAACTGGAAACTAGATTGAAAAGTTTCCGCGATTCGAGTACTGAAATATTAAATACAGTTGGCCACTCATGTTTCCAGACGAGAAAGATCTTCTAACGGTTCTCTTTCGCACCTTTTTGTTTCAGAACTGGCTTATGATTTACTCGAGGCTGCAGTGGCATCGACAGACGACAATAATTTGTACATCGGCGATGGTCTCGACGGATTTCCGAGTTTTGGCTTCCGACCTGGCTCCGAAGTTAAACAACCCTATCGATTATACCTGCCGGAAAAATTGCCGGCAGAGTTCACTCTGGTGGCAACTTTCAAGCCGACGTCCTTCAGGACCAGTTATCTCTTCGCGATTCTAAATCCCTTTGAAACAGTGGTGCAACTGGGCATCCGAATTTCCGTAAGTACCACCCGCACACGATCTTTTGCCACCTTTTGCCTTTTACGAGACAGAGATTCTTATAATTAACTGACGTCTTTGTATGCAAAGTACATAGTCGAGACTTAAAAAGGAATCTTGTTAATTTTTTACACAGTGTCATTAATTAGGGTACTGTGTTATGCGTTATTTCGTGATTTATATAAAGACACAGATAGATTATGATTCACAGTGTTGCCTGTTGCGTTTTTATTCTTATAAAGCAGTGATTCTTATAGTTGACTGACGTCTTTGTATACAAAGTGCGTGATCGAGGTCTAAAAGTGAATCAGTCTATGGTTCTTATTAATTTTTTATACAGTGTTATTAATTAGGGTACTGTGTAGTGCGTTGTTTCGCGATTTATGTAAAAACACGGTTTGATTATGACTCACAATGTTTCCTGTCGAATTTTTGTTCTTCTAAACCAGTGATTCTTAGAGTTGACTGATGCGATTAACGCATGAAAAGTAATTTTCATTATTTTTTCATTAGCGAGGGTATTTCGTACCGTGTTATTTCGTGATTTATGTAAAAGCGCAATAAAATTATGACACGCCACGAGTCACACCTGTCATTGACTTTAATATAAAATATTAAAGACCTACACCAGCGGTTTTTAGTCAATACATCATAAGAATATTCAAACGTGCTGCGAATATTTAAAAAGCACGCTATATCTGACTATTTACTCCGCAGTATTGATCTCTTCTCTCCCATATTGCCGAATGAAGCCACGAAAACATGATAATTACCATTACTATTAATGCTACTATTATTTTTAAACCAATCGAAACTACATCTACTTTCCTTTTTAACACGCCAAAGAATTTTAACCCTTTGCGGTCCGAATTCTATTTCAATTTTATTACAAGCAAACTGTTGAAGCTTTTAAATTTTCTATTTGGAATTTTCTTCGACTAAAAAAATAGGAAAATTAAATAAATAAAGTCAGTTTTATTTACATTATTCTTGTATTTCGTAATTTGCAAGTGTGTATACCTTGAAACAATTTCCCGGTGTCGAGTCATGCTTGCAAAGGGTTAAGTATGAGTATATATCAGCGGCGATATAAAAGAAGATTAAACATCACCGACCAATACCAAGGAAGTTAAACTTCCTCCGCAGTCCGTCACCCACACAAAAACCAGAAACCATCCTCTATAAACTACGCAGAGGCCAACGGATCTCTCACCCGTTCCGCCTTCTTCCAGCACATTGCGTCTCATAAAACCGCGAGGTAAAATAAAAAGCGTAGGATCCGCGGCTGAATATAAAAGCAATCGGAAAATCGGCAAAAATTTCCAAGTACAATCGGTCGATTTATAACGGACCGGCTGCAGTGGCGCGATAGACTTTTAAGTCGACGCTCCCTATCGGCGGATGGAGGGCATTTCCTCATGTTTCCCAATACCTTCGAGGCCGTTGTTGCAGCTTCCACGGGTCTTCAAATTTCTTTGAGATCTTTCACGTTTCTCGCGGCACCGTTTCCACGGGTAATACCGGGGCTACGTGTTCCGCAGGAAAAGCAGCTCCCCGTCGCTTTCGACGTTTCGAACGAGCGTGTACGATCCCCATGGGGATCGATAGCGACGGGTCGTGGCCGCGGGAAAACACCTCGACTTTCGAATCCCCTGGCATTTTCCGCCGGCAGAAGCTTGAAAGAGACCTCGTGATAATTTTCCACCGCGAACCGTTCTGCTTTCTTGATCGCGACTTTCGAAACTACCGAATGCCCCGTGCAATCGTCCTTTATATTCACCGATATCTAACCCTCCTTAATCCCGAGGAATGGAAAATTTGTTTGGACTTGTAATGCCAATTTTGTTTTTAGATTGAGTTTAAATTTACTTGCGTTGGTATGGTATTGATGAAAATGAAACTGTACAGATCAACGATGTGGGAGCGATCCGTTTCCCTTCGTCTTCTTTGTTACCACATGTCATTTGTTTTCTACGCCCATTCGAGACGTTTTTTTTTTTTTTTTTTTTT
>NIJG01000123.1:9957131-10019977 GCA_002201625.1 Euglossa dilemma | reverse complement strand
CACCATATCGCAGCATATTATAACCAGTAGATATGTTATATAAATATATATATTATAGTAAATCACTTATAGGATATTTCGAAAAAGATTTTCGGATTCTTATTGGAAATAGATTATATTCAAACATGCCAAGGCACAATTGAAATCAGCATAATTATTCCTCGACCTGTTATTTAAAATCTACAATCAGTATTTTATTTTTATTTTGAATTATTCATAAAATATCACGTAATTATGAATAAAAAACTACCGGACGGTATGAAAATTCCGAAAATATGCAGAAATGCATGAAAACTGTATACAATTTCATCCACCATAAACCATAACTGAAAACAGCAGAAATTTTACAATTCATCGCTAAAGTGGCTTAATAAATACAATTTTAATTTGTATATTTGTGAAATTACTAATTGAAAAGTCGACTTGACGTTTAATATAGTTAGGAGACCCAGTGTCCATCGTTGGGTTAAATTGAAAGTGGACCAAATGATTCGTAAGTCGTGAAATTATTCGAATTTCGCGCGATACGCGAGAAGTATAGCTTAAGGACATTTATTACAATTCTGCACGGCAATCGGATATAGTTATTAGTAATTTTAAGACCACGCTGTTCGGGACATCGATTTTCTGCTTGCCATTTCAAGTCGTCGCTTAACGATAATTAGCTCCCATACCGATGCGCCGCGATTTTCCGTATGCCACGTACGTGCCACGTAACGATAGCGCGCGGAGACAATGATTTACTTCGGTCCTTTGTTAATTAGCCACTGACGATAATTGTTGCAATCTGGCGCGTTGCAACATTTCGTTATAATTATATAGTAACGCACTACCCGGCGGCGGGGGAATTATACCGCCACGATTAATATCATTCGATTTTTCTCTAAAATTAATACCCCGCGCTTTCCGATTTTTCGCTGTATTTTTTCATTTTTTTTTTTTTTTATTCCTCGAGCATTCCACATGCGAGATATATCACGCCGCGCTCGATTTTCACCATGCTCTCTCCCCACGTCGAGCAACTTTTTCCGCGATCATGTTTAATAGCTGCGTGATTCCAGAATTTGAGTTTTTTCGAACCGAATTTATCGAGGTGATTTTTTTCCCACCATTTGTCGATTATATTCGGTAATTTTGTTGTTCATAGTTATATTTTAAGTGTTATATGCGTTGAACGAAACGGAGAGAGTTGGGAAATATTTTTGAAATATCTGAGGAAAATTGAATATTTGTCTTCCTTCGTATGATGCTCCAATTAAATTTTTTCTCAACAAATTATACAGCAGGTGTATTTCATTCGTCGGTGAGGTACATTCGATAAATTTATATCGCTGACATTTATTTTTATAATACTTTTAACGCCGGTAATTGATTGATAATTTTATATATACGGTTAGTTACGAAATTACGCGTGTGTTTCATGCTATAATCGTTAAACCATAATTTTTAACTCTAGGATAGATTTTATTTGAAATTCCTTAAATTATTATTACCGAATAGAATAATAAACAACAAATTTCTTAGCAATGTATGATTAAATAAATAGATTGAATCGTTTAAAAGTAGGAAATGACACATTACTTTTAAAATAAAATTGAAATTACTAGATGAACAAATTTCTATTCTTGCACTAATTTATAAATTCTGTCAGATCTACGTACGTGTCGAGGATTTCATAGATTTTCCAGAATATGAAATAAAATTCGTCAACTTAAATATTTTAAATTCCTTGAAGGATTAATGAAATCCGCGAAACGAGGATGAAACCGGAATACCTTTATTTCATATTTATACGAATATTTTCTACTGTCTTTTGACATCGGATTCATTCGATGCTAGACTCCAATCAATTATGAAATATTCTGCACGTGGTTTTAGGCCGAAGCGATTAACTTACGTTATTCTCTTTGTCAGAATATAAAATATCCTTATTTTCCCACGAAGTATCATGGGGATACCATTAACTCGTCATAAAAATTATTACTGCAGGAAAAGTAGAAAAATGCGCTGTATAAAGTGAGATAATGAAAGGGTGAGATTATAAACGAATGCTCGAAAATATTCTTAATTATTTTCGCGATTGTTCTTCATAATAATATATTAACTATAACCTGGATAGAGTGGCCAAAGAAAAACTGTCGATCTTCGAAAATCTATATTATCGTTCAGTTTTCATTTGTGCTTTTAAACTGCATCCGGTGGTTTAAACAATCAAGTTTGGTTGTAACATCGATAGACTTGAGTTTGGAAATTATGAAAAATATACAATAATTCGATTTCGTTGAAGAATTCGAATAGGATTTGCAACGGAATGATATACAACCGGTAGAAATCGTTATCGAGGCTCGTGTTTCGGAGAACGCAACGCGCTCGAGTAACTGTTAAAATCGTCATTAAATATCTAAATGAAATCGGAATGGACGGGAGCCGAGGTTGGCCGAGCGACGATAAATAAATAAAACTGTCACGGGGAATCGGGTCAACGCGACAGCTAAACTGGAAGAATAGTAATTGCTATCGAACGAATATTAACGCGATCTGCCTCGCTTGTTTCCCTCGATTTTTCCAAACGCCTCGTCATTTATTCTTTCCTTTTTCTACATCCAGATTTTAATCACTGACATCATTAGGTATACCCGCCAAAGATTTTCGATTTATTTGAAGCTTTAGAAATATAATAAATTACCTATTTTTCCTTTTTTAATTTTATTTTATTCAAATTATACTGTCTTAATTTAATTGCAATTTATTCACTTATTTATCTATTTGCTTACTCGTTTTTTAGTAGTAGTAAACCATTAGTGTAGCTGTGGAGTATTTTACAAGATTATATCATACTGTAACACATGTGAAATTAAAATAAAAGTTTGTTGATTTTTTGCTATTTTAATTTAATAATAAATGTAGAGCTTCTAATTTAGAGTGTTAATTATATTTATCAGAAACAAAGTAAATTGATAATTAAATATTCAAACGAATTTTGTCGCCGCAATAGACGATTTGCTTTCAATTAGTATTAATTGGAACTCTAATTTTAGGGGTTACTGAAGATATTAAAAATTCAGTATTTACATTATCTTCTTTTTTGGAATACAAATAGCAAGTCATAATTGCAAAATCGCTTATATAAATTATTCAAAAAAAAAAACAACAACAACAAACGATTAGAGTCCAGCTACATTTGAAAATACTTTCATAGTATCGGTTTGTCAAATTCGTGTAAATATTAGATATAGAAT
The DNA here is from genome assembly GCA_002201625.1 of Euglossa dilemma. Lineage (NCBI taxonomy): Eukaryota > Metazoa > Arthropoda > Insecta > Hymenoptera > Apidae > Euglossa > Euglossa dilemma. Next base: position 10,016,738 of record NIJG01000123.1, on the reverse strand, counting down.
ATCTTCCGCGTCTTCAAATATGTCAATTTTTATTATTTATATGTTTACATTCAAAAAATTCAGAGAATTTTTATTCTACGATTTATTGCGAACTATAAATTTCGGGGAATTTGTATTCTACAATTCATTGTAGAATTCTATCAAATGATAAAGATCTATTTTCACGTTTGCTTCACTTGCAAAACATCTGAATTGAAATCAGTTTCGCTGCTTAATAAATACCAAATAATGGCAACAGGAGATAAAAATTATTTACGCGTTTCACCGACATTCGATTTGTTAAAAAAAATATCCTCTCGTTATTTCCGCATACAAATATACAGATACAGGTACACAGCTACTCGCGAATGTAAATTTCAACAGGTATCCTAACGCTTGCATTTCAAACGCGAAATAAACAAATCACGCGTGCTTTACTTGACTTTCAAGATAATATATTAGTAATTAAGACTAGAAACCAATAATTATAAGTAGTTTCAGATATCATTCTGCTACAGTAGCATATAGCAGCTTAAAAAAAGAATATCATAAACAAATATTCGAATTTCTTATAAATAGAATCTATTTTCACAACACTGTTGTAATTAATCATTAATAATTACCCAGATACATTCTACGAATCGTCAATTCGACGGTTAAAACGATCATACCTGCCCAAATAGCTTTTTAATCCCCATAAAAGGTAAATGCAGTAGATTTGTTTGTCTTAACGCACATTCTCGTCGACAAGGATCCATGAGAATAGCAATCACCTACCTCCTGAAATTGGAGGAGTACTACTTTCATAACTCACTGTACATATGCGTACACATATTCCAGTATCGATACCTGGCTTCATAACATCGATCACGTATCCCATAACCAGACACTTCGCATCGGAATTAGTTTCGATATGGACGGAAGTATTTCAACGTCTGCGACGCGTATGCAGTCTTCATTTCGTATCGAAGACAATCGTTCGGCACGATTAATCAGGCATTTCATTCGATAGCAGCGGTTTATGCGGAATTCTGACCCGCGTGACCCCGACAGAATTTGATTGACAATTTATTTTCCGACCCGCTGATCCCGCATTGTTTCAAAGGGTGAAAACAGAAAAATGGAATTTCAGCCGGTTCGGAGCGGCGCCATCGGGATATCTTTTATTAATGGAATTATATCAGTCGATCGGGGAAAATTGGAGTCCGAGGGCATTTGATAATCTTCGTTGCGGTCGATTAAATTTTTACCTTCGCATTTTCATCCGTTGATTGGAAGCATTTAAGCGTTTTCGAAAAATACGAACGGGCTTTCACGGGAATATTTCTTTATCAGGCACGCCCTGTCGGCTCTGAAATGGATGCATCATCGGATTTGTTGCGCAGAAATAGGACGCTGTTTAACCGAAGGTAATAATTTTCTCCGGGGTTACGTGTACGAAAAAAAATTGTTATTTTTAACGAACCAACCGTGAAATGAATTTTCAGTTACACTTTCCAAAGGCTACGGGATGACTTTGTGCCCGGTTTCTATTTTATAACACGAAACTTAACGGAAATATAATAATTTACGACTAACAACTAAGTATTTGATTCTCCGGTGCCCCTCTGTTTTTCTTTTTTCAAGAAATTTCCCTTAGTTAATCGCACATTTTCTCAAATTTGTTCTCGGTAATGGTAAGAATAAAAATAATCATTGCGATGACGTGCCTTGTGGTTCCAAAAGGTGTAAACACGAGTGTATGAGGACGAACGATGACGCGAGTGTTAATGCGTGTTTTTTTTAACGTGTGAGCAGAAGATTTAGAATATATAGTATGCGAAAGTTATTTTGGAAAAGTTAGTTTAGTTACAAACAGTCCTTCATCGTGTAAAGAGTTCATTAACCCTCCTTATATTTTGAATCAAATTGTTAGAAGAATAAATCAATTAATTTATTCACATGTCTAATGTCAGAAGTTTTAAATTATCGGCAGTACTTTATTTTTCATAAGGCCAGAATCTATAATTTATATTCATTTGTTCGAATTGTTTAAATCTACGTGTAGGTTATAATTCGCCGAGTAGTTTGTACGGTATAACAATTTTTCCACGTTTCGTGGCTTCCAGCTTGATTGGAGGTATTTCGAGCTGCGATCGCAGTGTAATTCAGCGAACGTGAAAATCATTTTTATAAAACCACTTCGCAGTTATGCTGGAAAAATAACTACAAAGTAACTGCATAGGTACCCAATTACCATTCCATCCTGCAAAACTCGTCACGAGCACAATGGCCGTTTCTCCGCGCGCGTAAATTTATCAATGGCGAACGCATATTTTTCTCGCACAAACAATACGTACACGCACGCACACAGCTGATCGAACACTCACACCGTGCAAGATAACGCGGTTCCTAGGGGACGTTCTTATCGTTTGCAGCCATTTCCATCCAAGAGTCTCCTTTCATCGTGTCTCCCTTACCTGGCACTCCCATACCCTTCGAGGATTACTTCGGCCAAAGAACTACTTTTCCTCTTCTTCAATTTCCCCTTTACTTTTCCTTCGCCACGAAATTTCACATTGTTTAGCCCATGAAACGCTTCTCTGCGTAAACCCTTCTCCGGGCACGGTTTCGTCGTTCCGTCTGCTCGAAACTAATCCTCGCAAATTGCCTGGATGCTTTACAAGACGTTGCTTTCACGGGTCGATGTTTACCATCGACGCGAGGGTATGGAAAATTTATAGGCAACTCGGTTATTAGCTGATAAAATGTTTATGCGAGGTTCGCCGGATTTATCGGGACGAATTTAGCGGATCGGGTAGCAAGGGTGGAAAACGCTGTTGAGTTGCCAGGCTTTGGGCTCTGTCTCAGGGCAAAGACTTCGGTGAGCCGGGGCAAATCTGTGCTTTCGGCATTAGAATTTCATAAACCCGGGCTCGATTATGAATCGACCGGGAATTATTTAGCGTAGAATTCGCTCGCAGCAGTTTCGAGCCACGCTTTCGCAATTTGTTTGATGGAATAAATGATCGAACCGGGCTGTGGGCCGACTGGGCCTGGGCCTGGGTAAACTCCAGTCGGTTTTATGCCAAGATTTCGCTAACGTTTAATGAAATTTCTGGCGAAGAGTGAATATCACGATGAAGATTAATAGGGATTTCAGAGATTCCGCGGGTGCACGGAAATTTCGAAATTCGGGCACGCGGTGATGGAAATACCGAAAAATACGTTTGGCTTAATTAATATTCATAATACTTTCGCGGGATTCTGATGCACTACCATTGTCCGTGATGATGATACAGTGATTGTTCGGAGTGGCGTTGGAATCGTGGAAAACATGCAGCTTGTTTTGACAAAAGTAACGTAGACTTTTATTCGGAGAGAAACATGATTGGACGTATACGTGTACGTCGCGTGTATCTGTGTTTTTATTCTAGAGATATTGCAGTTTAAATTTCCACGCATCACATCCTCTTATTACCGTTCAGTTTGGGTTAGGTTCGAATGTTTATTTATTTTGCCCGATAAATAAATATATAAATGTCACTGAACTGTGATATTTACGTATTTATATTGAGCAAGAAGGAAAATAAATAAAAGGAAATTTTCTCTTCGAAAAAATTGTATAATTTAGTCGAATATTAATAAAAATCGATATTCAACATGTTGTTGTGCAACATTTATATTTCCGTACAATATTAAACACGCAAGAATCTGAAAGTATTCTAATTCTAAATATTTTTTCGAATACTTCCTCATCGAAACTTACAAATTATCTAAAGATTACGAAAAGAGAATTAAAAGTTTGAAATGTGGTAAAAATGATTTAAAAAATTTGACAAGTGACGAGAGATAGTAAAAAAGTTTGGCAAATGGTAGAGGTCTAAAAAGTTTGATAGGTGGTCAGAGAAAATTGTGCAATTTAAAGGTGGCATAAAGGAATTAAAAAATTTGACAGGCGATAAGAAAGAGCGGAAAAAGTATCGGATAAAAAGAAAGTTCCCATTCAAAGTCGTATCGGCAAAGGTATAATTTTTCAACTTCGCAACGGTGAAAGAAACGGCGCACGCCGTCACAGAGGCATTCGTCGGGATCTCCCCGTTTCTCAATAGGAATATAATCCTTTCTTCAGACACGCGATATACGTTATCGAGTAACGCACGTCGGGATACAAAGACGGTGTGGAACAATTTAAAAATCGAGCGCTGAAAGTTTCTCAGCCACGAAGGAAAGCGACGTCGAGGCAGAGGATTTGACCCAGGGTGTCATCCGTTTATCTAGCGCGTGTCTCTCCATGATCTCTCACCTTTCTTCTCGCGTGATTACTTTCCACTCGTGGAACACCGTTCGAATTTCTCTCTATTCCCCTATTCCTCCATTTCTATCGTTGTTTCGCTCCGAATAAGTTTGCAATCAGACCGGTGCGAGTTCGTCGAAATAGTCGCGTCTCGATTCCGATGCATCCTGCTTCGAATTCATAGCTCGACGATGCGAGCGCGCGTTAAAGTTTCAAGCTTTCGTTTTGAAAAATATCTGGCAGAAAAAATGGCAAGTGTACCGCCTAGTGACGGTACGAATTAAATATCGAATTGGAAATATCGTGAATTTTATATCGCAGTACCAAGCGAAGGCTCCATTTTTAAACCGCTGGAAATTAACCCTGTGCTAAATTTTTCCGGTACTCCAACTGCGAAAATCTGGATCGTATGACATACGTGGTTAGAAGAAAATTTCGAGATTGTATAGGTAAAATTATAAAATAATTTAATGGTATGTACGATATTTGCGATAAACGTAGATATGAGCCGTGGTGACGCCAGTGAGTTAAATGGAAACTCGTAAATTAATTAATACATATTTTAGGCAATTTCTGTTTCAACTAAACTATGAGGTATCTTGTGAATTGCTGGCCCCTTACCAAATTTTCGACAATAATAAACAGTGACGTATCGTACGACATTTTATAGTAATGGCTGATATAATTTTTTTTCTAAAACACACCTGCTCTGTCGTTAGTTGCTTTGAGGAGACATCGAGTGACGCACTGAGTGTGTCACTGGTGCCAAATGGGTTAATATAACATACACAGTTGAGAATAGGAACGATATATTACGTCAGAAAATAGTTTAGAAAACTTTTAAAAACTGGTAATAACTTCACAAATTTTTAAAACACAAGGATATAATATTGGATAAAATATGTTTATTTAAGAATTATGTCAGAGGATATATCACAAAGAGGAAAAATATATAACTGCAAAATTTATAAGAGACTACAAACATAATTTACCATTCTTTTCTGTTTGAAATTCACACGTGAGTAGATCGAGATTAGATCAGATTAAAACGATTAACTCCATCTTTGTAATTTTGTTATAATTTAATTAAAGCACTCGCTCTACGTTTTATCCTCTATATTTACAAGAAAATTTCTATTCTTTCGCTGTGTGGAGTAGATCGATTGGACAAGTGGCTCATACAAGAGTCGAGAACAGAGTAACTTATTAGAACGGAAAGAAGAGCATGTTCGTTAATAACAGAAGCAGCGTCTAACGAAAGTAACGAAGTTACCATAATTGACATGGGTCTAATAAATTTCCGAAAGCCTTCTTGACCTTCCAACGATCATTATCATCAATTACTATACATCAACTTAAACCCTCGCTTCTGAAACTTTATTGAAACATCGATTGTCGACTTTCCTGCAAAGGTTGCTCGTCGATGGAGCTAATTGTACCCTCTCGTGTAGAATATAGCGATCGACAGAAGAGACTCTCGTACTAAATTTGTTCGAAAAGAAAAAGGAAAGTGAGCCCAGCAACTCCGGAACGCGATTTCGCCCAGAGGGTTCGCGTCAAATTACCCGAATAATTAGACTTTGCTCGCCTCGTCCGGTAAAGTCCCTCCTCTTTAAATAACATTTTTATATTGTGCCGCAATTTCGCGTCACGCGTAGTTCTTTGAAGTCGAAGTAACGGACGATCAATTAGCGTGGCGTTTGATTCGAGTCGTTTCGCCGGAAAATGAAATTTCCTTCGCCGTGCTCGCCGGCTATTCCGATATTTTTCGACCCGAGAACACAAGAAGCAGCGCTCCAGGAGTTTGTTGGCCGTTCGTTGGATCTTTAACCCAGAGAAACTCGCAGACGTATTGTATCTTTCGTCCCGACCTCTTCCAGGACTCGATCGATCTCCCGTTTCCCTGCCTCAGCTTGAATGTCGTTTCCTGTTCTTGTATCCGCGAGTTCGCGAACGTGGCTAATCTTTCCCGCTGTCTGCAGAAGTTAGACACGTTCCACGGAGACGTTGTACTTCTAATTTTGCAGCGGCATTACTCGAACAAGTTCGACAGTTTAAATTTCAACGGTATAGTATTCATGGAATAGAATTGTGGAAATAGATTCGAGCCGACACACGTTCGAAAATTTCATCCTGTTTGTCAATTGCATTTTATTTCTGCTGGGTTCGGAAGGTTTTTCTTCTAGAACCTCGTTGCAGATTCACGACGCTGCTAATCTTTTATATTTTTCACGCATGTCTGATGCACTTTTTAGGGAATCGTCGGTGAATCTGAAATTCGTATTCGATTGCAAGTAAGAATAGACAAGTGTGAGGGACGTGACATCATGGTTTGGAAGTATTTGCGATTGTCTCGTGGCAATTTAGTCTGGAATCTAATAGGAGATACGAGTTTGAACGCTTAAAGCTCCGTTTCTCATGTAGAACGGTGCATAATTAACTAAATTTGGACAACAATGTGTCAGTGGTTCGTGTGTCACCCTGTTTCATTGGCTCCTATGGAACGAGAAAGAAAAACATCTTTTATTTTTCAACATTTTTCTATTTAAGGAACGGAAACTGGCTAAGTTAATTAACTACCACCGTATCATACTTGTCCAAATTCATTCGAGAAGAAGGTTCTTCATACAGTTTGACCTCCCATCGCTATAGTTAATTGTAAAATACCAGATAAGTTTGAAAGAGGTCAACATTAATATGACGAAGATGAAGATACTATGAGCTCTTTAACCTTCAAATTCTAGCTTCCGCAGGATTCTCGTAGGCTGCAATCTCGTGTAATCCTCAAATTTTTAAGACTTAGGCTTCTCTCAGGATCATCGATCAGGATTACACGTGAATATCGTCTGCTTTCGGATCAAAGCTTTCAGAAAAATCGAAAAGTAGAAGCCCTATGGATATCGTTTGTAATTGTTTCGCGATGAAAGCTGCACCCGTGTTTAATTTATGGTCGAGTCTACATAAAAGGGCTATAAGTTACGCAAGAATGTGGCGGATACACCGCTTCTGCTCGCATTTTACAACGCTGCGGTTAGGTTTACAGCGTATTATAATACCCCCGCGCAGGCTTTATCGTGTTTCAAAGATAATGCAGCATTCAGTCTTCCCGGATGCGTACCATCTAATCCGTATTTCGCATTACTTATTAATGCGACTCTTTTAAGCGGTAAACGTAAAATAACTCATGGTCTGATACTTGGCGATGGGGGGCGCCGCGACGCCGTCGCGCGTGTAAATAGCAGCGGGGAAAACTGCATATTGCATTGTCATATTTTTCGAATATCGTTCATAGTCATTGAAGTTGTTGCATATTGCATCGAATTGAATATTTAGAGTGATGCTTTTGACTTAAACGAGCTGTTTGTTCTACGCTCGAAATCGTTTAACGAAATATTATCGCATTAATATCGTATTACAACGATGCGAAAATTTTAAAAATCGCCACGCAAATCCGAACGTGAAAACGAACGCAAAAGCAAAATTCGTAATACGAAATTAAATACGGAAATGGATATAGTGAGAATTAAATTGCGAGCTAAAATTAGCGAGATAAAATGAAATATAAAAATACGAGATTATAAGCAGCTTTGAATTTAAGGAACGGGGGATTTTGAAAAATGGTATATTTTTAACCGGAGTATTAAATTTGTAAAATGGTAAGGGATTTGACAATTTTAATTTAACGATGAAATATTAAATACACTTTATTACAGACTAGCGAATATCAAATAACGATTTTCATTTTTAATGAAAAGTCGGTAATCCCTTACTGTACCTTTTTTAATTTCTGTTTATTTATTAATTATTTTCGTTCAAGGAGTTATACATTTTCATTCGGAAAAGGCAACGTGTAATTTGCTCGACGACATGGTTTCTGGAAAAGTTTATAAGAAATTAATTGCTTAGGATTAAAATGTAATTGTCTGTAGTTAATGTGGCAGCATGAATTATGCATGGACTGCTAATTGCAAAAAAATGTGGTACCTCGTAATTTGCAGTTCTCCGTCAATGAAAGCAGTAACATAGTTCCGCAAAAATGTAGTCACAAAAACCGAGTTAATTTTCTATGAGACTGCGATATATCGTATGAACCTTGAATTGTACTCTTGTTCCCGAGGAAAAGTCCACGTTGCCTTAATGCAAATATTAAATAACAATTAAATAGCAAAACCGCGCACTATTCCCTCTCTGTTCCAAATGACCATTTAATTGCGTCACGAAACACGATAATACCTAAATAAACCTGCGCAAAAAGGCACGTTTAATTAAACGTTTTCACGTATGCCCTGGTATCTCCTCTTGCAATAAACTATCAATCGTGGGACAGTCGAGTTCGCTAACCCCTGAAATCGAACCAATCCATCCCGAATCATTTCCAGCTGACAAATTTGGAAATTTTTAAATCTCCAATTTTCCGCCGACCTGTTAGCTGCTGTGATCCAATTGATCAACATCTATCCCAACATTTTCGTCTAAAAATAAAGAAAGACTGGAAGAAGAAGAAAAAAAAATAGTGAAAAATTAGGAAGATACAAGGTATACCTGAAAGAAAATCGCAAGTATACGTCCAACGCTGGAATATTCCATTTTCGTTTAGGAGATTCTCATTTCCCTGATGTCAGCCTAATACCCTAGTCCAAAGTCAGCCAGACGATACTCGTGGGGAGAAAAAAATTCGATGTTCCACGGTAGAATCCCCGGATAAAGGCCTCTGGCCGTAAGGCTTCGTTCGCGGTCACGAGGTGTATCCATATTACTCTTCGGGGCTGTAAGAAGCAGAAGTGGGGAAGCGTAGAGTGGTGGGAGGATCGAGTCAGTGGTGGGGGAAACAGGAAAGTGGTGGGAGAAGCGTGGACGTGTGGTGGGGGAAGTGTCGAGTGGTGGGAGTCGCGTCGAGTGATGAGAAAACTGTGTAGCGGTGAGAGGAACGTCGAATGGTGGGAGAAGTTCGGAGTGGTGGGGGAAGTGTGGAGTGGTGGGAGAAGTTCGGAGTGGTGGGAGAAGTTCGGAGTGGTGGGAGAAGTGTGGAGTGGTAGGAGAAGTGTAGAAGTAGTGGGAGAACGTAACGAGGACGAAGTGGATGCTCATGGTACGGCAAAGCATAAGCCAGAATGTGAAATGTGCCATCAGCATCAGGGAGGACGTACGCCAGGATAAAAGCAGCGCCACCGCGACTACTTTCTCTTCCTTCTTTCTTCCTTCCCCGTGAAGGAAGGCATGCGTTATCTGGCATCGGCCTTCTTTTCTCGTGGTAACCGAAAACGAGTTTCTTCTATGCGAAATTAACGGGGTCAGAGACGCCTTTTGTTCCGCCCCATATCCCTCGCCTGTTTGTTTCCTTGCGTTTGTGTTTCCTAGGATTTTAAAGGCTTCCTAGTTGTACTCGCGGTTTAGGTAATACTTTGGACTCTCTCGTGTCATCTGTTGATCCACTGGGATAGTTCTGGAGATTGCTTATGAAAATGAGCGAGGTTACTTTTATTTGTATATTTGTGTGATTCTAGGAAAATAGTTACAGATTAAAATGAAGCGATTATTCGGTGAAAGGTAGTAAAATTAATTAATGGTAATATTTGCAAATTAATAGGTGCATTGGGAAATGATAATTGTGTGATAATAAAGGAACTTAACGAAAGAAACTAAAGCAGAAGATTAACAAAAATGATCGTTAGCTGTGTAGACTCTGCTAATTCGTTATTAACTCGGAAGAAGTAAATATGGTTTTTCCTACTTCGGGTTGGGCGATACTGTTTACAATATTCGTTTCCCTTGAAATCAAATTTCAGTTCAGGATCGAGTGCTTGAAATTCATTAACAGTCTGTTTACGGTTTTATATTTGTAAATATTGATATCGAAATATCGAAGCAGGAAAAGAATTTTAAATCTTATAAAGGAAAATTTAATTTAACGTTCTACAACACTATATAACCTGTAAATATCGCAATACAATTTTAAATTAGTTTATATACTATATTATTAAGTTTCTATTATTTACATTTTATGTTTTATACTATTTTATTTCCACTACTTATATCCAATATTTAGAATTAAATATTTCATATTATTTCATTCCAATTTTACGTATCCACTACTGTACTATTATTATTTTTTTCCCATAAGTGAAAATAATTTTCAGCACAGAGAGTTGAAGGATGTCAAGTATTCTTCTGTAAAAATAGGAATCTGTTTTAAATATAATATATTATGACATTCTTTATTAAGGTATTTCAGATGTTAACGCGTATCAATTATTCAAATTGATCTAAAAGACGAATTCGATTTTGAATGGTAAATGGCACTCGATTAATTCTAGATATTACCATCTTACGTTCTTAGGCCATGAGCATTACTGTTTCTTTCTTCCTCTCGATTGTTCCCCGTATCTGTGTTTCTTTAATGAGCGTCGTTACGACCGTGGAACAGGCGTCGGGACGCAGAGATTGCTTCGTTATATGAAATTAGCCATTTGGAGGCAGCCCTTACCAGCCAAGTACACGCTTTCTTCATCGTTCTGTGTACAACGAAACAAATTTCTTTCTGCCGCCTCTAGTGAGAAAAGGGAATTCTCGTCCTTTGTGCGAATTAACTACCGCAGATTCAATTTCGTTGCTTTGAAATAATAATTATTAAGTAGGTAATAATGGTAATACGCGTGCATGTTGCTTATTTCATGCGAAGAAATATTTCACGATTATCGACTGCTTATGAGATTTCAATCTCTCATTCCCTCACGAGGTAGAAAGCAAATTAATATGTATGGAGTAAACGAACGGCAGTGATGAATAAGTCAATATTCAGTGGACCATTAAAACATTTTAACGATATCTTAACGATCATCGTATTATACAAACGCAATTTCGTTATTGCTAATTTTCTCGATACTTAAAATCTCGATGCACCCATAATACTGTTACCATAATACTGAAACCTGTTTATTAATTATTATTACAAGTAATTTCGAAATTAATAAATATTAATGGTCACGAAAAATAATATTAAATTTAATACATGTTAATCAGTAAATATTAATTATAAATTATAAATATTAATTATTAATAAATACTTCAAAATTCTTCTGGAAACCTTTGTTACAATTGCATTGTCAGCTGAATTTTCAACGCATATAGAAACTCATTGTATTGAATATAAATTACAATCCATCCAGTTGCAGATAACTGTTTCAGTAATTGTTATATATCGAAAGTGCAGACAGAAAGGTAAGAAAATACAATCACACCATAAACGAGCATACATTCGCGAAAAAGGAACAATCACACGGTTACAAGTCACTCTTCAAAAATCTCAGAATTTTTTCACTTCGCGATTCTCTTTGTCGAGCATGAACATAAGCGACATTCGACTTCACCCCTCTAATGAGAGTGGTAACGAGTTCTCTCGGCTCGTGCTCGGACGACGAGACTGATTGCTCAATTAAAATTAGTCATTTAAACGCGCGCCGCCTTTTTCATACACCTGCATTACTTTTTAATCGCGAACCTGGCTTTTTGATATCGTTCCATTTCCTCCTTATTTTTCCATCCCTCTTTCGCAATTCTTTCCTTTATTCGGGACGTTCCACAGACGTTGGACATTTCGCGAAATAAATTCAAACGGACGTAATTGTTTCGCATTCGACGCGCGCGCGGTTTGAAAACACGCCGCAAACAGCCGTTTAATTCGTTTCTGTTGTATCGGCTGGAAAGCGTTTCGCGTTTTTTCGGTTAAGACTCTGGTTGTTAATAGTTCCCAACGAATTAGATCGAGAATGAATTAAAACTCGATGGCGACGGATTTTTCTCATCGTTGTTCTCATCATTTTCACACTCTGCTTATTGTTTAATTCTGTTACTTAATTGCTTTTCATTGACGATAAGGTAAATAGGAAATAAGGAGCAATAGATCAGACGGTAGCAATTGAATGATACAATTGAACGTCGCGTGACGACATAGAGGGTTGAAATAAATGGCAGCGTGCCAGTACTCTTTCACCGTGGTATTGTTCACGTGTCAAAATCATAGGTCATGCTTTACTGTTTGCTTCACTTTCACATCAATCTGGAATGATTGATTTTAAATTCAATTAACTTTATATCTGATGTCATTGTGTCTCAATTGAAATGAAAAATCTTTCCTCGTTTAACAGGTGAATATTTAGCTCACACGTGCGATATTATGAATCGCAGATTTGATTATATTTTCGCCGCGTGAATTAACAGTTATTCGAACATTTTAAACTAAAATTGTTGTTACCAACCGCGATAGATATTTATATGCGAACACCTGCGAAATTTTACACTTTTCAGTCGACGTGACAAATATTCTTCATCGTCCTGACACAAAAACGTTTCAAAATTCCTATCCGATTTGCTTAAAAAATTCTCGACTCACAAACATTTAATAAAAATGAACAATTCGCTTGTACTTCGTTTACAATCAACAGAATCTTCCAATTTTAAAAACATTTTAAAATCCCTATCCAATAATCCAAAATGTTCTCAGTATGCAAACGAATTAACGTTCCCAACCGAATTCTGTGAAAATTTCTCAAATAAATAATTCGCTTATCTGCAGTTCGCTTAGGATTACCTAAGCTTTAATCACATCCACCTGCAACTTAATCACCCTTTACCAGCTTAACCCTCGGTCTACTTACCCCACATCCAATAATCGAATCCCTAAAGGAACAAAGAAATAACGATTGTCCGCGTATCGCTGGAAATAACAAAGCAACCAACCGAAACGACAGGAAAATCAACTGAAATCGAATTGCACAATAGTCTGGCTCAAAGCAAGTGTTCCGGTTCGACGTGATCGCCGCGCTTCCATTGCAAATCGGGGCGAGCCGGGTCCCGAGACATCCAATCAAAATCAAGGTGGAACACGCCATGAAGTTCGAGGAATCTCAAAGCACAGACAGAGAGGGTGAGAGAGAGAGAATCCGGTGATTTCCAAGAGCTACGTTATCCTTATGTCGAGCGTACGCCGATACGGCCCTGGTACATCGGTGTCGAGGCGTGCAGATTACTCTGCTGCATGAAATTAGCCGTTTAGGAGCAACTCCGTTCCCACCCCCTGGTGGAAACTTGCAGACGGAAATACCGACGCTGCACGACGCTTCCTGGAAATGATCATTGTAATTTTCCCTCCCATCCGGAACCTTCGTTTTCTCTCGTCGTCGAACTTCTCTTTTGCCCTTTTTCCATCCTACCCCCTTCTCTCCTTTTTTATCTTCCCTCTTTAAGCTCTAGCTCGACCACTTTTCTGTTCGTTCGTGTCGAATAGTTGCTGGCCGTTTCGTTGCGTCGTTTTTGATACCTTGACACCCGTGGTTGTTAGCTGCTCCTTTTCTTCCATATATGTTTCTTTATTTTCGTTCACATTTCTTTTTTCTTTGTGCTGAATTTTAATTATTCTTTCCTTTTTCTATTTTTTCTTTCTCCTTTTCAGCGAATTACAATGTAACGAGATTTTTCTAATTTATCGCGCTATTTTTGCATTTGTTCTTTGCTTCCTCTTTTTACTGAATTTTAATTTTAATGAGATTCTAATCTATTTTTCTACTTAGGTTGGAATTTATTTCTCTTACCTTTTTAGGTGCTGAAATTATTTATTATCCGTTACTTAATATTTTATTCATCGTTCTATAAATTTCGCGAATTCTGTCGAATTTTGGTAGAGGATTATTTAGAGTTCGATGGAGAATTGGATAATTCGAACGTAGAAGTTTGATTTGGTGTTCATTATTCGCAGATTAGAGAACTTTACAGTTTGTTTATCCAGCTGATATTTCGCGTCTCGAGCACGAATAACGTTAGTAATTAATATTAGTATTAATACATACTGCCATGTGAATCGCACGCGTTATCCATGGCAGGCATGAAACGCATCAGAAATAGATATTTTATATAATATCCCAGCTCGGTAAACCGATTTCGAACAAACGGCCCAGCTTTCTAGATCGTCGGGCAAAATTAATTCAAATTTAGGTACGCTATGCAAATCATCTGTGTATTAAACAGGGAAAATCTAATACTACTTGAAATGCGTCATACCATATGAAATCCACTACCTGCCAGCGACCGAAAACCATGAAATCATTTAACGTTCAACATTTACCCTAATGAACGGTCGCTTACTGAAATTATAATTTCATCAACAGTTTATCTTCGCTCGTAATTTCTCTTCCTTCATAATTCCAAACAGAAATTTTTTAATTAAATTCCAAACATTTCCAGGAAAATTCGAATAATTTTAATCCTTTTACGACGAACGTTACAATATTAACTCGAACCATATATTATGGCATAATAATAAATTTATCCTCAATAATATAATAGATAAATAAATAAAATAAACAAACCCATAATAAATACACTTTATCTACTAATGATTTACTATCTATGATGATCAAAAATTCATGGTACAAACGAAACCATGAAGATATAAGATATAAATATTCACTCAATTATCAAAAGTATGTTTTTTTTCGATAATATAAATTTCCAGTCAATTCTTTTATTTCCGAATTTCTTTTTTCTTCCAACCTATTTTATCCAGTTTACATTACAACTTTTATACCATATTGTGTATTTTACGTTTTTTCCTTTGACTCGAATTTCTCGTAATACTTCTCGCCATCAAAGATTCAAAAACTCGACGCAATTGGAAAGCTAAAACACCAAGGATCCCGTATAACGTTCCATTAATTACTATCTCTCGATAGCTACTCTAAAGACGTCTATCTATTTTCTATCTGGCTATTCCCCGGGGTAACCGGAATACCGAGAGAAAAGGGAGAACGGGAAATCGTCAAGCTCTACTTTCCTCTTCGACAGACTCGTTTAAATACTAATGCAGCCGGATTATTTTCATGCCATAACCCCTTGCTTATTCCTTCTGTTTGCTCCCTTTATATTTCTTCCGCTAGTTTAATTATTTCACCGCATGCCCCCTTTTCACCTTGGCCCACGCGCGTCACCTAGTTTCCTTAGCTTCAATTTCAACTTAATTTCAACGTGCGCCGTATTTTTGAAACTCTATTATCGTCGTGTCTCCGTTGCCACCGAGTCCACCAGCCTCGTCTTCTTTTAGTTTTCAATTCGATCCGTCGTCCCGGGCTTTTCGTGCTTCATCTCTTCTTCTTGTATTTTCTCGTTTTATTTTCCTTTTCTTTTCCCAGCCTCGTTCCGGTTACTTCTCACGATCGTCCATTCTTCCGCCGATTTTCTCCATTTTCCCACTATCTTTGCCACGCTTATTTGCTTTTAATATATCGCGGTCGATACTTTTCGACCATATTTCTTCCCTCCTGGTTATATATCACGGCTGTCGTATTCCGGTTTCTCTTTCGCTTTTCCTATTTACCTCGCTTCGATTATCCTCTTTCTCAGGCTTTCGTGTTCGTTTCTACATTCGTATACCTGTTTCAGAGCCAATCTGCATTGTACAACGTTTTCTATATCGAGATTAATAAGGTGGACGTTTTAATTGGCCTCTGGTTTTTACGTTTTGATTTGCATAATTATTACAGGTATCTAGATACAACAGAATATTATTTATTATCACTTTTAAGTATCTATATTGTATTATCCATTTATTATTCAAAATACGGGAATCATCTTCGCTATATATTTATTATGACTGTAGTGAATAAATATACATTCTTTTTTGGATAGGTTAAAGAGAATGGAGCATGTCGAAATGTATTATTCAGAAGATTTAAATATTCTTAGTGGGTTTAAAAGAGATCGAGATAGAAGTATAAAAGAAACCCATTTAGAATCAATTTTACCGTCATTACCATGAAGCATACCATAAGTTAAACATCAGACGCTTTAGCCTATCACATTCCTTAGCTATAATTCTCGAAGTACTCTCATAAACTTCAAACAGGTGCAATCAAATTACACTTACAAGGCGTATTATCACCATGGTAATACGTGGCTCGAATGTACTTCATTACTAGCTCACTTTACTCGTTACCATCTCATGGTAACCGAGATGAACTCTCAGGCGTAGTAATGAAATTTATAACTCTCTCAGTCACTTCGTATTTATACGTATATATAATGAAAAATTCGAATTGTATCGAATATGACTCTTGAAACTTTAGAGTTCCCTGAGTCTAGAAGTTTCGAACATTTTAACAAGTTTCTTTGGACGATAGAAACTTTATAGATTTTGAAGTCACGAGAGATAAAATCGAGGTAAATACATAAAAGAATAAGGAATGAAAGATTTTCAAAACTATGGCAATTTGAATCGTTCTTAATCCGATTCGAAACCTAGAATTTAAGGATTTTTTACAAGCCTCTCTCGCAGCAAAATCAATTGAACATGAAATAACAAGTTTCGATAAGTATTGAGAATCTGTACAATTTTCAGAATCTTAAAATTCTAAAGTCGACTCGGACGTACATAGAAAAAGATGGAAAGAACAGTAGTGTGAATGTTGAAACGATTAGAAAACAGTACCATAACTCACGATGATGAGATTATACGTGTATCTAAATAATATAATAGTGAAATTGTCTTTCAATTTTACCTAAGCCCATTTTCTTATTAAACAAGTCATAATAACTCATTTTCTTTCTTATTTATTTACCAAGCAGATATGCGAATCAAAAATACAATATTAAAAATTTTATTCCAGTATTCCTTAAAAAATTTCAAAACATTCCAATTCAGAGATCTAAACGCACACGATCGACCAATTCTCCCAAAGCTTCATAAAAATTTCCAAAACATCCAAAACTTTCTGATCGTGAAAACCCTCAAGCGTTCCAGACTTCCAAATAACCTAAAAAATGTGAACTCGAGGTTCAAACATCCCTCACTATTCAAGACTTCCAAGACCTCGAGCCATTTCCGGCATTTTGGCTGCAAGCCAAATTTTCGAGACCTCGAGCCAAGAATTAATTATCAGAGCTTAAGAGCCCCAGACGTTGAATCATATTCGAGTCAATTAGAATTCCCATAACCCTGAAAACGTCGAATCTTCGGATAAACGAGATTCGATCCCTGGTAACCAGTCGCTGGATCATCTAGATCTCGCACTTTTGTTCGTTATATCACCTAGATCTCGCACTTTTGTTCGTTATATCACCTAGATCTCGCACTTTTGTTCGTTATATCACCGACGCATTGCGACCTGGCTGATTTTTGCTGGAATCGATAGCACCGAAACCAGGGGCCGGTTAATTAAGTCCCCCAGATGATAGGGTGGCGTATCGTGGAATAAAATAAACTCGCGACTATACCGTGGTATACTCCGCTGGTATTTCGATTCCATCTCGACCTTCGTGTTTCCATCCCTCCCACCTCGTTCCTCTTCCATTCTCGAGCAGAAGCAACGACGACCCCGCGTTGTTCCCTCGGACGGACGGTAAATTGATTATCGATTCCGAATAAATTCCGTCAGCCCCGGGGCCGTTCCTCGATCACGCGGTGTCCTCTTAGCTGGATCGTCGTCGCAACGCCGCTCGAGGACCCTTCGAGGACTTCCGCCGGAAACACGGCTCTTTCCTCTACCCCTCCCACCGCCCCTTTCTTTATTTAAAGACTCGAAAACCGGATTACGTGACTACCAGATGGGTCGAGTGTTTTCGATTAGGATGCAGTTACTCGGTCGACCAATTATTCTCATCGGTCATGTCCCCTGCACGAGGGATCTATGAATGACGCCAGTGGATCCACCGTGGTACACCATAGTCCTCGAACGTTCACATTTGTCGTGTTTGTAAGGAACGCGTTAAAATAGCGAAAGGTTATTACTCGCACGAACTTCGAAACAACGTCTTGTTTTTCAATAGTCTTCGTTACTAATTTTTCTAGCTTAACCGCTCGTTTCCTTATAAATTATCGACTTCCATGCTTCAGAGCTTTCCTCTTTAGTTCGCGGAACGATCGAGAGCTTATCTGTCCCTAGATTTATGGTAGTCCTATTGACTGCGGTCGATAAGACCCTTTGGATTGTGACCACTAAGGCCCATCTGTCAGTAACCGGCAGGCTGGGTTTCTTGGATATTTTCTTACATGGTAAATAGCTGAAGTATGTGTGCATGTACGTACAGCAAACAGGAAATCTCAAGATTACATATACGATATTTACAATACGTTTATTGGAGATACGAGTCATGGTGGCGCTAGTGAGTTATGTGAAAAGTCGTCCTATGGCTACCATAAGTAGCTGGAACTTCTTATTTATTAATTAATAAGGCTTTTAATTCATAATAATATTTTTGTGATTCGTCAGTGATACATATTTGTAATAAATATATTTTAAATATTCTATACACAGTTGAATTACTTTTTAATTTATTAATGTAGTTTCGAAAGTTTCTTTTTGCTTCATATATCATTATTGCTTCAAATGTTTCAGTTTCTCAAATTATGTATCGCTTTTTAATATAATTGGTCCTGTGGATTAGTAGATTTAATTTTCGTCAAAGTTTCAGGAATCGATTCTTTGAGAAAGTAGTTTTGGGATAATCGTATACTTATATTTGAAAAAGGCAAATTAAACGAACTAAGATTCAAAGGAGAATTATGTATAGGAACGAGTACATAGATTGCGGCAGAATGCAACCGCTTTGACAATCACAGATCGCAAACTGGTGCCGCGGTACTTTTTAACGCGAAATCTGAATAGTGAGATCTCGCTGCTTGACATTCGGACGGGTAAAATTGAAAAAAGGGGTAGAGTCGTTTGTTGTCCCGTTTTTGTGATTTCAGGGATGTAAAATGCGGTTCGGGGAATATCGGGACACGAGTTTGAAATTGTCCCGTGGGAACCGGGAGCTTTTTGCGCGCATTTTTTAGCGACGGCTTTTACATAAAAGATCAATGGCTTGGAAAGCTTGACGAGTTTGATTTTCTTTGGCGGAATTAACAATTGATCGAAACAGACGTGAGATGGAAAAGTCAACGTTAATCTAACCGAAGATGACTAATATTAAAGAAACAGTCAAAATTCCTGTAACTTTTTNAAGTTACGTTATGTGTTTACGTTATGTACTTATTGCATGCAAGGCCATGCTTTAATTAATGGCTTAGAGTTGATATAACTTTTATTATTAACAGTACTGATACTCAGAAAGACAACCAAAGTATGTTAAATGGGTTCAAAGTATAAAACGGTCTATTTCTACAAAATAGATGATTTACGATGTATGTAACAGTATATATCCTTTTTAATACTGGCTATAAAGTTCATAAGAAGTTTGACCAGATATTTTTGTTCGTTTTTTAGTATTATTTTCATTGTTAGTGGATTATCAAGCTGATCAGATTAAATTTTCGCTATACCATTTGAATTCAAAGCAACCTTCCATTTCTTTATGCATATCTCTGGAGTATTCTTTTTATTCGCAGAACTTCGATTATCCAAGCTGTCGAACTACATAACCCGATACACTTTATCCAAGAAAATACAGGACATAATATCCTGGAAATAGTGACAAATATAAACAAAAGCTCTTAAAATCGTTTCTAAAAGTCGTTCTAAAAATCTAGCTACGCAATTATCCTGGAACAAATTAATTTGGCTGTTTAATCGCGTTTAATCGCGTTTAATCGAAACCCTATGGGAAACTGAAAAGATTTTAGAATATAAATAAAAAAAATATTTCCTCCATGCACATAGAACGACACGGTAATAGAAATATTTGGGTTTTGTTCACCAGTAACGAAAATAACACAGGTCCGGTCACGTTACGCGATACACCTCTCTTATATTTTTTTCCAATTATGCACACAGGACAGATAAAACGTACAATACAAATTTCGAGATTTCTAAATGTACACTTCCTGTTCAAACATTTGCAAAGGCGAAATAATATTTTTATACGTTTCGTTCTTCGTTGTAACGGCTATCAAATTAAAAGGGAACGAAAATTTTGGCCCGTTTGTCCGGGCAGGAATCTGCAAATTCGTGGACGCGGTGGAAAAACTGAAAGCACGATCTCGTTTGCAAATCAGCCACGAGCCGGTACGAAAAGGCGATGATCGGAATCGCGGCTTGTCGAGATCAACGATTGTTTCGCAAATATAACCACCGGTTTCGCTTGTCCGTGTTTTTCCATGTTCCATCGTTCTCGTTCAATGCTACGCGGAAACCAATTAACCCTTAGCGTATCAAAGTGCAGTCACTCAGGTGAAGTCACTCGTTCAATACAAGTTTTCCTGTTGTTCATCCAGTTATACGAAAAATACATTGTCAGTGATTTTTCTATTTTCTCCCAATAACCCTAGCTGTTCTAACATTGTCACAGTTGTATTGTGAACGTTCATTACCATTTATTTGCATTAAACAGTAATCGAAGGAGAGGATAATTAGGTTAGATCAAAAGAAAAAGAAAAAGGAAGTTGTATATTGTAATATTGAAATAATTGCATTTTGCAAATTGCAAGTTAATGCATATTGCAACTTACATTAATTCTACATAATTATTTTTAAATGGTACATTACTCGTGTAAAATTTTACAAAAGAAAAATTTGATTTTAAACCTTTCAATTCTCGAGATAATCCAAAAATAAGCTTTCAACCCTTACCTTTGAGGGTTGATTTCACCCCTTCGATATGAATGATGGGCGATTGGAAAAAATACGCGTGAAATATATTTTCGAGCACTATCTCTCACATAAGTTTCATCAAAATCACCGTGTATGGGTTGAATATGTCCCAGATTAAAAGTTTCTGAATATAAAAATTTGTAAAACATCGCATATTGCAATTTTCCAATTGTTACATACTTGTTTCTTTCAATAACTAAAATTATTACTATTTGTACCAGCATAAAAGTTAGCGATTTATTCGATATATTTTATTATTCCAAATTGCCGTAACGAAATTTAATAGCTGAGTAAATATTTGTAAAGCGTAAATATTAATTATAAACTTGAATAGCTCGTTAAAAAAATTCATGACATTAAAAATAAATAAAAATCAGTGAACTCACATTTTAAAAACGATTAATCGTATTTTATTAACAAAAAAAATTGTTTTCCTGTAAATTAACTTTAAACGATACACGTTTAACCGAAGTTTATCAAACCTTCCGGTGATCATTACAGGAATTGGAAATGGAGGTGGTAAATGTATCGAGTAGTTAGGAACGATTTTATGTCATTGGAAAGTTGTATCGAGGAAGCGGTCCTATACTTTTTACTGGTTTTAATTAATCGCTGATTATTCGTATGACCTGTACTTTTATTTTACCTTCGTGCTCGTCGAAGATGGATTGCACTTGTGAGCGGTTTCAATGAGATACCCTTGATTAAGGGGACAGCTTGAGGATCGTTTTTCAGATTGCAAATGTTTAATCGTTACGAATGTAACGGTAGAATTGTTAAGAACAATTTCCTACATAATGTTGGTTTATTCAAATTTATTTCCGTTCAATTTTATTCGTAGCAATTGTGCATTATCGTGAAACAGGATTTTAATTATTGCTCACGATCAATCTCTCTTTCTTCGTAAACCATGCGATTCTATAATTTATTTCTCGCGTCTTTCTAACAACGAATTGATTTTACGTTAAATTAGAAATGCATTTGGCATGCTTACATACAATGTATACAAAGGAAAAGAGCATAACACTTTTTGCTAACTAAATTTCGATTTTATAGATATGCGACGTACATTTTACAGTCCACTTTTAATTAAATTCCTTATATTTATTAATGCAGCTTCCTCGAAAGCTTCATTAATGCATAATAATATTTAATACAGTTTGTGCTGCATTATATGCAATTTAATATTTTAATTTACTTTCCTAAAACTTTATTCGTCTTTGTATAGCATGTACTGCAAAATAGGATTTTAATTATTGTAATTGAAGTTTTCATCTGAAAGATGATTGACGTTCTTCTTTTTATCAATCATATGATCCAGCAAATTATTTCTTGCGCATTTCCTGCTCTGAATTGATTTAATACTCCAATTTTAATTAAATTCTTTCAAGGCAGCTGTATTAATGTAATATTACAAGCAGCTTTTGACGCAATTTAACGAAGTTTAAACTCGTACGAGAAGAGCAGTCGAATTATATTCGAATATACTCGAATATAAGATCTTCCATTCAGTAATGAAACAGTACCAAGCCAAACAAATCCACTGGAGCTACTAAAATAGTTAAAACGTCTTATTTCAGGATCTCTGTCTTTGCAATTATTGAAAATACATAGCTTTTTCCACTAAAATTGATATTAATCTTTATTTAAATAAAAACTTAATTAAGTATGCATATTCATTTCCATCGCATCTCTTTAATTACTATTACCAACGTACATACATCATATTCAGGTATACGTTACATGTAATCTTCATATCAAAAGTGCGCAAATTAATTATATTCTATTTTACTACTATACATACTATTTTATTATGCAAATCGCTGTTCAAATTTTAAGAAACTCGCTTGCTCCTTATACATCCTTCTCAAAATCGTTGCTAACCCCTCGAGAATTACAAAAAAGACAACATTTAATACACCATCCAACGAGATCGCGGTAAAGATTTTAATTAAAGTAGGCTAAACTAGGATCCCTCGTGCCGTGAAACAATTAAAGTTTCCCATAGAAGTGAAGTGGGAAGGTGGCACGGGGGTGGAGGAAAAAAAGGAAGAAAGAACAAAAAGAAAGGCTGAGACCCGGTTGAGAGTGGCGAAAGGCGATCCGACCGATGAGGAGCTGAAAGATAAATTTCATCGGCCACGCTGACATTTGAGTTTCGAGTACCAACGTAAACAGAAAACTTTTCTCTTTCCGGCTCGGGGTGAACGGAAGTTTCCGGAAAATCTTTTCAGGGGGGTAAACCGGAAACGATGGGAAAGTAATTAGCTGGGTATTTACGAATTTAACACCATACTCTCGTTACGAGGGCGAGGAGCAGGAGAGACGGAGAGAGATAGAGGGAAAGAAGTCGTAAGGCGTCCTCTTTTTCCGTTCTGGGGTCGCTGTCGAGCTGCAGCTCGGACAGTTAATTAAAGAAACGAAATAAAAGGAAATATTTCGATTAAATGGCTGGTCGAGACCTTTTCAACCCTCGTTCGTTCGTTTCGATCGATTTCAGCTAGGAACGTTTTAGACCGACTTGCTTTGAACTTCTCTAGCTCGTGGACGCGAGCACTCGTTGGAATTTATGCGATTTGTTATAATTTGTGATATGCGATTTGGGATGAATACGGTGAGAGAATTGGAATTCGTGTTTGTTAATTAGGGAATTTATTGCCGTTTATCTTTGGTCTATTTATATTAATTTTGTAGTATTGTAATGTTAAAATTTTGGAGTAGTTACTATTTCTTAATATTAATTATTTATTGTGGTATTAATATTGATTGGAAGAATTTTTGTTATTCTTATCTCTTAGAATTCATTAATATTAATATACTATTTACTGACAAAAATTAAAAATATTGATGGTCTATAAATTTTTATATCATTAAACGTCAAGTTTTTCTTTCTTCGAATATCTTGTATAAGAATTTACAAAGATATCTTATAAATAATATAATACTAATGTTAATTGCAGGAATTAATTCTTTTCATTTTCGGTTTTTAGAATTTATCAATATAAGTTTATAGTATATTGATATTAATTTTACAATATGGAATTATTCATATTAATTCCTATTGAATATTTAATTATTTTATTCATATTTTGAATTATTCCGTGAAAAGATAAGAAGTGATATTTCGACGGTGAAAGTTTCATTTACTTTTCCCATATTTGCGATGAATGGAGAATCTCTTACACGACTCTTTCAATTTTAACTATTTCAGGCTCGCGAAGATGAATTTTAACGAATTTTTTCCTCATATCATCAAGCATCGTTTCACTCTGTTTCACTTGGCAAATAAAATTTGCTCGGTAAAAGGTTCGTCATTACATTTTTAATTTCTCACAATATTTTATAACGCGATGGATCTGTTACGCGATCCTTTTAATTTTAACAATTTCCAACTTGCATGAATTTTTACGAATTTCCATCTCACGTCGAGCTATGAAATTTCACTCTGTCTAATTTCGTAAACAAAATTCATCCGATTAAGGGAACTGCGTTATACTTTTAATCTCTCTCTGCACAGGCTAATTACAGTAATTCGCCAACTCGTGTTCACCATTTCACAATCACTCGTTATTACGATTAATATGCATTATTATTTCACACTGCAGCGAAATAGATAACAGACGGACTAAAATTGACAAATAACAAGCGAAAGCAATAATCCTAATGCCGTAGTGTGTTACAGAGAGATACCGTGATTGCGTTGCAACCGTGGTACTGTTTTACACCGATCAATTTTCATTTTCGTTATCTCGTTTCATTAATTCGCGTTAGTGACCAACATTCTGTCATCAGTTTCTCTTTCACCGGTGTCGGGATAGGCGACTGATCAAAGAGTCCAGGGAAACAAAGGAAATGGGACAGTCGTGTGCCAACAACGATTATAAATTTGCTTACTCCGTTAAATAGCGCTGAACCTTTGGATAACAAGCTTACGATAATGTCATTGTAATTTACATATTTCTGAATTTACCGGCCGAAAATTCAATCGAAACTTCGTTCAATCGAGTCTTGCTACTCGTGAAATTTAATTCTCGCTTTATTCCTTCGAATTTTTTGATTTATCTTCCATCGAGAAATTCGAGAAATACGTATAACTCATGTGTTTTCGCTTTGCGTTCAACCTGTATCGCTAATATGAATTTTATTTTCCCCTCGAAATTTCGCGAATTGATTTCGCGCCATTTCCATTCTATGTTTTCCGCGTTGCAACGGGGATTGTTTAAAAAAGTTGGCCAGCAGCGTTGATTAAAAAAAAATGACTCGGAAATTCAACGAGCTCAACGAGGTTTTAACGATTTCGAAATTCCAACAGGAACGTAATGACAGAAACAATTCCCTCGACCTGGTATCATCGTCGTACTGCTACCTTGCCAATATTCTAAATTCTACGCCGGAATTTCAATTAACAAGGTTAATCGAAATAGAAACGGGTCAGTTGAGCCCAAAAGCCATTAAATAATTGAAATTTCCAAGGCAAACATGTCGTCTTCATCAACGAAAATCCATGGTCCTGCGGTATCGAACATTTCCTTTGAGGAAACATTATACGTGCGATTATGCGATGTCTGCCCTGAATGGAGTATTCATTCACTGCTTGGCGATGTAAATTCCTTTGACAAGTATATACAGAGTAATCAAAAAATAGAGTCTAAAGGAATAAGAAATATGTAAATATACGAGACTTTTAAAATTAATCCTTCTTATACAAAATCGATTTTTATTATTCATTAATATCGAACATTCAAAAAATGGTACAAACGTAAAATAAATGAGAATGGTAATATTTTCATTTACTATTAATTACAAATATTTTTGTGTACCAGTACTTGAATCGAATTTTTTTTTAATGATGATTACATTCAATTTGTACCATTGTACAATTTCTAATTTTAAGAATCTCAACTCCAATAATAATAACTACAACAATTAAAGAGGAAAATAATGGCAATAATTATATTAAGACATTAAGAGAAAGATTTCCGTGCTTCAGGTTTATTTCCGTTTTGCGATCAGGATGTAATTTATGCACGAGATATCGCGAAATATTTGAAGCAGAGTTCCAAGTGAAATTCGTTTTCATTACCGTCATTGTAAAATTTTATTCGACGGAGGTTTAAATACAATTTATTCGTTCGACGAATGTGTACTCAACGATGGAAATTATTGAGAAATTTTTATTCCTTCTAATAATCGAAGCCATGTACGAACCTCGTTTCATTAGCGTGCTTAATTGGTTCATTGGCAATTGACAAATTGCTAATTCCTTGACATCTCGATGTACCGATATCATTTCGATGTAATCAGCGTGGCTGTCGTATATTTGATGTTTGGTGTAATTTACTCATCGTTTTCATCATTTGATAAAGTGACGTCACTTACTCGTATTTCGTTTTTCTTTTTCTGTCCCTCGTTTAAATGACATTAGCGTTTATTATTGAAGTAACGTTTCATCGGCAATTACGCGCACATTAAAACGCGGAAATTTCATTGTCCGAAACACCATTTAATTGCACGCAATTTCAACGTAGTGCATCGGAATTCCAATCTCTTTCGCTCAGTTTACAGTTTGGTAAATTTTTGAGTTCCTATATGCCGTTCATCGGAATTTGTATATACGATTTTCGATTATTTTTTCTCTTTCGAATCGAATCAATGATACAAATTTTTCGCCTCGATAATTTTAGTAATGATAAAGGAATGGAATTTAATAACGTGATTGTAAATAGATGAAATAAAGTTTAAAGAATGCAAGTACACGAATATGTCATTTCGAAGTCATATAGTGTTACAGAGGTGAATATCGTCGACATGGATAATGGATAATGGGGTGCACATGTGCCTCCAGCAGAATCTGAAGAATATGGGTTATGTTTGAGATAGGGAACGCGCTTTATCTACTTTGCCTGATTTCACATTATAGATAGCTTTTATAGCTATATAACTTTTTTGGAAAAATTTATTGCGAATAAGTAAGAAATAAACAATTTGTTATTTTTTGAAAGAAGTAATTTATCTATATACAGACGTATAATCGCTAATTTTGGAGGCTAACTTAATTTGCGAAAAGATTTTCCAAGCAGAGAAATATTCAATAATATAACATAAATTTGTTGTACATTTGAAAACCATAGCTTGAAATTTGAAAGAGTTATCAAAGCAGGGAAAAGTATCGATTGAATGATCTAATATAGAATCAATATTTCAGGAAGTACTAAAACAGATTACGATTCTGTATAACTATTATAAAAAATAACAGTTTTTAAAGACTATTTCGACAAACCAGATCCGATATATCTATGACGATATATCACGATGCAAGAAGCAACATCAAATTTATAGCTAACCTAATCTATCTTCATTTAGGTACATTAACAAAAGCTAGTAAAAGTTCAAGTCTATTGCGAACAACTTTATGACAGTTTCCAATCCTTATTAACAATCGACATTTCGGCACTGAACATTTAAACAATTAGAAACTTCATATTAAAAGTGATATTTTTGACAATTTTACTGATTTTTAAAGTAAGAAAACAATTTCTTGTATTACAATTCAGGTATAATTTTGAATGAGATTACTCAGTAAGACACTATACTTCTACTTCTATCTGTTAAAGTACCTTATTATTTTAAATCTCAAAAAAAGAAAAAAGTTAAGTAATTTACAATACGAATCTTTTAATTCACCGCGTACTATGTGCCGAATCCATGATGAATTTCTTTTATCAAATTCACCTGGACTCCTTCAGTCACGCCTGTCGAATTTATCACGAGGACAGAGAGTTCCAAGCTGCAGCATTATGAAACAGTCATTTATTTCCATACATGATCATCGATATGCAAGTTGGATATTTATATTTAATCGTATAACAACTGGAGTAAGCCAGAGGATCGATCCCCCGTTGCGAATTCGCGAGCAATCAAGCTGGCCTGTCGAAAATGCAAAGCCACGATCGGCGAAATCCGCGCGAGGCCACGTCCTCGATCGACGACTGATTAAAATGCAATCGCCACGGTCTCCGATTAGCATAAACAAATTCTTGCTCCGCTGTCCCCTTCTTCCTGCGTTTTTTTCCTCAATTTCAACGCAGGTTCTCCGCGACGGTGGCGCCGCCAGCGATGGCGGTGTTTGCACGCCAGCGCCATTGAACGCGGTGTAATCGACGGTCGCGTGTTTGCCGGGGAAAAACAACCGGCGACAATTAGCCGGCCGATGAAATTAATTTATTAAAACGACCGATCGCTCGTTACCCCCGTCACGTTTTATCGCGTTTATACCGACCCACGGTTCCACCTCGTCTCGTTGTCTCTTTGTTATTATGGCTTGCTCAATTTGTTGCTTCCCCCTCCTCCTTTCGCCTCCTCTCTTTAATTTCGCTCTTCGTCTCGGTTTTTCGATCCCAGCACGCTGTTTCGTGGGTATCAATTTTATCGAACCGCTCCGGGCGATTGAATCGAGAGGGATTTCATCGCGAATGATTCGATTAACGAGTCGCGAAGAATTGTTCTTTTTCTGGGCAGCTCGTTCCGCAATGGCGTCGTCGCTGCGATCGTCGAAGTTTCCGGAGTTAGAAGCTCGATGAAATATGGGTTCGACCAGCTATTTCATCTATTTTTCGATTCTCTCTTCGGAGAATTAACGCGATTTACTCCTTTGAACAGGTGATGTTCCGAATGAAGCCGCGAAATTTTGGTCCCGGTGAAACTTTCGTTCGGTTCAGAGGATGGATGTTGAGTTTACATGGATTCTTAGGAATTTTCTGATTCTTCTGCAGCTTAACCCGGTGTCGTACTTTAATAAATCTGGCTCGTGATGAGAATTTTGAGCCCAACCTATATATTACGAGTCTGACTCGTAATTAACAGTTGGAACCAAATATAAACATCACGAGTCGAAGCCGTAGTTTTAATCTCGAACCAAGTATTGTAAGAATTGTTGGGTGGTTGACAGAGAATAGAGTGTTTTTGAAAGGAGTTATTTTTTAATAACAAAACGATTTAACTGATTATCGACTGCTTTATAACTATATTACATCCAGCTTAGAGTTATCTTAGAACTAACTATCCTTCGTCCTTGCAGTTCCATTTAAACCTTTTATTCTATCCTCTTTCGTACACAGGCTTTCCTTCTCATTCACGCAATTCCCACGCATCCTGGCCCTTGGGTGGGCCAGACACTTCAGACACTTGGGACGTATCCCTAATCTTTCACTCGCATCTAACATTCGTCTCTATCGTAAACTACCTACATTCGTTCTGGGTCTCAACCACTCTTGACATTCACTCAGGACCGTATTCATTCCATTCCAACAGTATAAATATCTCTAATGTGGTCTTTTGACTCAACAAAGGCCATGTGCTATCTAAGGGACAGTTCTGACACTCCAATCTCACCGCTTGGTTCCTTCCCCTACCATTTGGACGCAATTTTTGTACCCGAATTCTCCGAGTTAAATGGTACGAAACGAGGTTCAGTTCGTTTTTTCCAAAGTTTCTCGGGAAATAATTTGTTCATCGGATGATAGGAAGTATTTATTTATGCAGGATCGTAATTTCGAGGAGGAAATTGACTTAAATAGTGGCGTCTTCTTTGTGGAATAGGATAACTCTATTAATAAATAACAGCTTAATGGATTATAGAAACTATGTACACCCGTTTCGATTAACCACGATCTCATTCGATCCTTTATTCTTTGAACTGATTTCTAATCGTACTCTAAACTAACTGACAACTGATTCTGAACTACTATTAAAAACTGAGAAAGAACTGACCTTAAACTCTTATTTAAAAGTGGACAGGAAATGGTTTAAACCTTTCATTCCATCTGACTTTCTTTCTCATTCACATATTTCACACATTGGATGGATATCATAAACATTCAGGACCGTACTTATCTCATTACTAAATTTACACGAAGGACAATTAATGTATTTGTTATTTAATTGCTTATCTGTCTCACGTGAAATAAATTGTTTATTTGGCTAAGATATTGGCAATTCGATTCTGATGGAATTATTTGTTTTTTTTTTAATATACAGTGTCATACATTTATGTTGTTATTTCGTTTTGCCAATACTAGGACACGTTTATTACAATTATTGAAATATTTGCTGTTCAATATTCATCTCCAAATATTATTCCAGGGACAAGCTTTTAATTAAGAAATGGACGCAACTCCCTGAAATTTTTCATTTCATCGTGTACCTAGTCTAACGAAGAATACATGATCAATACGTTGGAATATACCGAATCTGTCATGTTGTCAAATAATAGTTCACATTTTTCGAAATTATTTGAAACATTTCCCAAGTCCAAGTCTAATTTTTCTAACCAAACTCTCATTTTTTGACAATTCGGTCATATGTTAAATATGAAACTAAATAAATGTAACGTGGTCGCAATTTTAATTTTCATCCAGCAATATTTTAACCCAAAACTGTGCCATTATTATCGTTAAAGGACGAGAATAGGATTACGCTGTCTGACATTTAAGTATTATCATTTCATTGACCATACCGGACTCTCTGGTCCCCTAGTTGCCAACTATTTGCCTCGACCTCTTTTTCTCTCGTCTTCCCCTAACTCGATTTTCCATTTCTCGAGCAGGTCGCCTTTAACAGGCCCCGCGATATCCGGTCGTGGTTTATTGGACAATAAATGTTTGAACACATAAACGAAATGCGATGCTGCGACGCGGCAAGTTATTAAGGAAACGTGCGGCTCGTACCACGCAAAGGCCGCTTTCCACCGTTTTCCAGGGTGAGTTCCTGCAATTCAGGACCGTATCTATGGCAAATATCTCCTAAAATGTCATTACAACCTAATACTGTCATTCCTTAAATTTCTATCATGCGAGCTCTCCCTGAAACTCTCTAAATTATCCTAATTTCCCGTCGCTCGACCTGATTTAATAAAAACTATATTCTTACCTTTCGCAATCCTTTAATGTAAACCTTGGGAACCTTGTAAATAATTTAATTTAACTTTTATTAGGATAGGTGTATTTTTAAGTTTTACGATTAAATTACTTATTAAATTCTTATTTAATTCTTATACTTATTCCTTAAACTTTCGTTGCGTTTAGACTCTTATATGTATTTAAATTATATTACTTTAGGAAACCTTGATATTATTTTTATTTTAGGATCTAAATAATTTAAATAATTTAGTTCAGAGTCTAATAAGATAGTTGCAGTTTATGATAATTATCGCTACTAACTATAAAATAGTTATAGCTCTTATAATTAAATACAAAGTAATTTTGTCTTTTTTACTATCATATTTCATCTCTATGAAACTATCCAAATTATCCTTAATTAGAATTTCTCTAATTAATAACATAGCCTTCATTTAACGAGGACTATATTCTCAATTATCTTTTACAAATCTCTAACGTATACCTTGGGAACCTTGGAATTACTTTTACAAAAGTAATTCGGAATCGGTTAAGTTTGATGTATTTATTGGTTTTTGTAATTAAATGTGAGGTAATCATGGGGGATGGAAAATTGGGTCTGTAAGGTTTAGTTGTAGGTTAACAAGAAAATTTGTACAGCCCTGTCAGTGTAAGCGTATGGGTACACACAGCTGCCTACGTTTCTTACAACTAGCAATCTAGGGAGCAAAATAACGCTGCAAAATAACTGGTCACCTTTCATACACCATACGCTGGTCGTACATGCGCTGCGGTATAGAATTTCCAAGAAGCAACAACGACGATTCCGTGTGTCTGTTCGAGGTTAAACTCGTGAAGTTTGCGACTGCAGATCGGTGGAACGGATTTTTCAAGTGGATGATGCAGGTGAAATGAACGAAAAGTATATTGCACGTAATTATTTTCATTGATCGGAGGGTTGCGTTGAGGGTTGTATCAAGCGAAGAGAAAATTAAATTAAGAGGATAAAATTCACCCTTTGTCATTTGACGTCGGTAATATTAATCTTGAATTTAATATTCGTCTGGTATAGAATTAATATTCATAACAGATAATGAATCAAATGTATTTTGGAGATGGTATTTTTTTGAGATTTATTTCAGTATAATTTTCATTTATTAACTTAAATGTTAAGTGCCACTTGTTCGATGTGAAATAGAATAACTTCAAATTATGCTTCGTTCAGTTGAATAACATTCTTGGGTTGCAAAGGGATGAAAATTAGAATAAATTTAAATTAAAAAGAAAATCAAAATTGGGAAAGGAATAATTTTACTTCGATTTATTATCGTGGCTGTCAAGTGCTGAGTATTAAATATGGAAATTGTAGTATTATTTTAATTCGGGTTTCATTTACCGGAAATATTGATAAATAATTAATACGACACTTTTAATAAGTAATGAGTCGAATAAATTCTGGAAATGCGAGGGATCGAACATTGAGATAAGTTTAAATTCAAAAATAGGAAAGGATATATAATTAAATTAACTTGTCAACGCGAAAATTTAAAACAGTTATCAAATATAAATGTACTACAATAATTTTAACGCAAATCTCGATTGGTTGAAACGTAAATAAAAAATCAATACCATTAATAATTACCAAATTAATGATACTTCTGACAAAACAAGAAGTCTCGAGTTACAATTTCAAGACGAAGTAATTAATTAATTTATTCACGAGCAAGCTTAATATCCGAATAATTAAATAGCCCAATAACGATCTCGATGTTACGAAAGTCATCTTATTTCATAAATAAATTCACGAATTAATAACTGTTTCGTTACATATCCGTGAAAGATTCTTCAATAGGATTTTTCCTTAAATTAGTGAAATATTCCCGTTCTAAGAAATTCGAAATAAATGCAGAAAATAATGGTTATCGACAGAGATAATAACTGATTTCCGACCTCGTCGTTAAGCTCTGACGGAACGCGTTGTTATGAAACGATATCGGTAAAAATGGAAGGCACTGAAAGGCGGAAAAGCGGGGAAAAACAGCGGAATCGTTGTAAACGGTGACATTGTTGTCGACTTTCACACAAGGGCGGCGATGTCTGTAAATAAAAAAAACCGCGTGTTCCAGTGGCTCGAATTGATTGTCGTTTTGACGTCTGCAACGAGGCACGAGCGTTTCGTGGAACTTGTTTGCCGATTCGACATCAGCCCGGAAAAATTGCTACGCGTGTATTAATAAAACAAAAATTGCATAGTCGAAAAAAAAAAAAAAAAGGAAAAATATTCCCCTCGAGTTTTCGGCCAAAGTCACGTGCCACTGGGATTATGTAATACAGGGACGCGTATAAACAATTTAATCAATTAAAATTGTTGGGAAGAATTATTCGATTGCAGCTTTATTCGATACAGTATATTACGCCGATTGTAAACGAAAGGCTCGGTATTGTTATCGTTACTCTGGCCATTTCGACAATAGCATTTACATAGCTGAAACACTATAGTTCGTTTCAGTTTGACATTGTTGTTTTCGATTTATTTTCTTATTTATTTTAGGTTTAAATTTTGTTGTATTTTATTATTCTATTTACCTCCTCATTTTCTTCTACTATTATTTATTATAATATTTAATTCCTCTGATATTTTTATTTCTTTAAATTTTTCAATTTCATTGGAATCTATTTATTTGATTATTTAATTTATTTATATATTCCTATTTATTTTGTATCCTGATTCTACTGCGATTTTATATATTGTAGTTTATAATTTTCCATTGATTTCATTCACTATCTCGTTTTTTTATTTTATTTTATTTATTTCACTGTTAATTCTTCATTTTGGCTTTTTTTATTTATTTTACAGCTTGACTTTTCGTTGTATTCTTAATATCTATCCGATTTATTTATTTTAGAAATGTTTTGCTGCATTTTCAAGTCGATAATTTTTTTTTATATAAATTGTAATCTTTGGTTTTCGATATCACGAATTCTGTCGCTTTATAACTTGAGGATCGCTGACACAATCGCGTTTTGCAGTCGTCAAAGGTATTAATAACATATCGATTCCTTGATACGCAATTACTACCATCGAGCATTACTGTAATGTAGTAATAGCTTTCATTGGAATATACGATTGATTACATTCAATTAAGCATACAGATTATTTTGCATGTAGAAATATTTATCATATCGAAACGCGATGATTATATTAATATTTGAAATTGACGAAATGTTCCATCAGTCTTATCACGAATGTGTTACACGTTCCATTTCACTGCGAAATTTATATAAATTTCCTTTTGTTACTTTCATAAATATTTCCTTTCACTATGTGTAGGAAATATTTACACTCTTGTATAATAATAATTTTTACCACTTGATACTCGCTGAATTTAAAGCAGACATTCGTTTTAAATTCTTTGATCAAAGAATTATGCTATTAATTTTTATCAACTAAATATTATTATCGATTAATAATAAATATCCTGTGAAATATTATTTCTATCTCCGTAATTCCTATTTTTTAGCATTAAAAAGTTTTTTACGATATTAAAACTTCTTTGCTAAAAGAGATTTATATTTATATTTATAATCAAATCATTTATAAATATAACATACAGGATTGTTCGATTTTAATATTTCATATACATATGACTAAATTATTTTCAACTTGATATTGATCATTAATTTTCACAATTTTAACAAAATTCGCTACTTTTGTGTAAAGATTTAAATTAATTCAAAATCTATCTGGCAAACGCACAGGGTTGCTGCAATTTCTTAAAAATTTCAATTACGCTTTAATTATAATCTGACATTAGAACGTTAAAGTAATATAATATACCTTGAAACGTCTTGATACTTTGCGTTGAAATTAACTTTGACAAGTTCTAAGCGAAACAACGCAGCACGCAAAGCTTTCAAAGCTGCAAGAGGCGCGAGAGCGTGATGCTAATTTTGCAACATGGCGTCCAGATTCGAGGTCATTAACGAGGCGGAGAATATGGATCGTTTAATGAAGATCTTCTTAACTAGAGTGGAAGAGTAACTTGCTTGTGAAACGAAGGTCGAAAAGAAGCACGAGGAAGACGAACGAGCCAAGAGAGAGCCTTTCAAAGGCTGAATCCTCTCGAACTCCATATTTCTTAACCCCTTAAAGACCGAATTATCTTTAAAAAATAAGATGAAATATTCTCGCATTCTTTTATTATCGATTTAACAAGAAACTTAAATTTTTAAATTATTTATTTAGTAAAAATCCCGATTTTTCTTTGTTATCTAATTTTTTCATTTAATATCGTTTCCAAATTTTTTTATTACCGATTTGGTATCATTTCCAACTTTTATTTATTATTTGATTGAGTAGGACTCCCGAATTTTATATTATAATTCTTAATAATGCATCGAGATTTCGAATTTTTAATTATCAAAATTAAAAAAAAATATTGCTTAGGTTTTTGCACGAATTTCATGGATGAAATAGAACTGTATTAATGCGAGATAAAGGAAATTTTAGATAAAGTGGAAACCGTGTTAATAAGGCCGTCGAGGAGTTAATTACTGCGACTGCAAGATGGCGTAAACCGACACGTGTCTTTCATCCTCGTTTTTATTCGATTCTCGAAGAATCGTGTTCGTCGATTGATTCAATCGACGTTTCGAAAGTTTCCCTCTGGCAACTTGAGTGTCTGAGCGAAAGTAAAATTCTTCTTTTCTATTTTCGTTTCCGTTTCCTCTGGATGATCGAGTTAGTTTTCAGAGGAACAATCGATCTTCTGGGTTAACTCCCGAGCATTTTCCGACGAGCAGCTAGTCGAGATTCGGTTCGATTTGACGCGCGAATCGTGCAGGAAGTACGATCGGTGATTGGCAACGTTTTGTAGAACAATCGGGGAAATTAAATTTTTATGCTTCGATTCGGGAACAGAGCGAACGTCTGTGATTGCAGAAAAATGTCGAGTCAAGTGGTTACATGGTTCAACGCCGGTACAACTTTTCATTTTCTGCAGAATGGAAACCCGTGGAAATATTCGGTTTCGAGAATCTCGGTATTGAAAATAAGAATAATAAAAGCAATTTATCAGAATGAATTACCGTGAAATATGTTTTTGAGCGATGTTAGTTAAAGTAAAACGTTGAAATACAAATATGAATTTATTTCGTATTTTATTGATTTTGCTTACCTTCGGACAAATTGAATAATGATACTTAATAAGATGTGTTTATATATATTATAACTTGTGTGGAGATCGGTATTGTTTGAAAATGCGCGATGACGATGGGAAATTGTGTAAAGAATTATAAATGATATCCAGCGTAATAGTGTCTGGTTCCTCTGGGAGGCACGAGTAATAACAGACTCGCATAACTTTAATACAGGGAATGTAGTTTTACATCTTGAGAGATGAAAATTTAAACGGTTAAAATAATTCCACCGTCCCAGGAGATATGAAGTTCGTTATCCGGGAATTTTTGCCGACAGCCCTGAGATATCAGTCGAAAAAGCTCTTTCATATAGCAATTTCGCTCATTATTGGAGTAATTCCGCGTGGAGACGAACGACACGTACAATATATTCACAACGTCGCGAAAATTAAAAAGTAATCGTGCTCGCATTTGCGAATTACCATTACCGTTACTATTGCTCGCAAAAATTTTCCCGTATGAAGCTCCATCCCGGAATTGATATACTTAAAACGAAGATCGTTCGAATAATTCCATTACCATAATTTTCAATTTTCTTCGTTCTACCGTAAATCACTAGACTATTATTTTGTATTAATTTTAGACCAGGAATTAAATAAAATAATTATAAGATATTTAATTAATTCGTGCTGAATTTTATTTGTAATTTGTATTAATTGTTACGTCGATATAAATCATTTAATTATTTCATTAAAAAGTTTATCTTGTTTTTCTTGTCGTGTAAAAATTGCTGTTCGATATGATTGGTTATCGATGTTTGCATATTTAAGTGTCGAATTTTGGAAGTGGTTAAATTGTGTTTACGCAGATCTGATAATTGAGTGATTGCAAGTTCACGTGCTGACGTAATTACGAGATGATATTGGCGATTGAAAAGCGAAAACAGAGCGATTTGAGAGTTTCGAGAGTGACGATAGATAAATCTGTTCATTACTAATTGACAATATTTTCATTCCATTGAAACAAGATGTCTCCTGTCATATATTCGAAACTTCATGGAATACTCTCAAACTTTTATCAACAGCAAATAGCCATTAAATCGCAATATAAATTGCAATAAATTCCAATCTAACTTTCGAAAATTATAAATCTCCTGTTTCGTCATATTTTCAAAATTCCTCGAATAACTCCAAGAACAGAAAACCTCGAAATTTCCATTTCCAATTATTATAAAGAAGCTTTAATAATTACAACAAATTCCTTACCCGATCTTCGATAATAATTAACTTCCCGCACCATTCTGTTCTCAAAATTCCGATATACGCGCACATACGTACAGATTTATTTGCAATCTGGTTATATCGATCACAATAAGCAAATCGTATTTAATGTTAATTAGTATACAGATTTAGATAACATGCCCAATCGCGTACACCTCTCGCGACTATATAATTATTGATTCGTGTATACATATACACAGATAAGCCGGGAAACTTCAGAAACTTCCGAATTTCCACCGCGGCCATATTTGCGAACTTCAATTAAACCTCGCGAAATTTACAGCCGCAATTACTCCCGGGAAGTATCCATTACGCGACCGCGGGAATTTGAAAAACAGAAAAAGGATATACCGCTGCCGATAGCAGCGAAACAGCCGAAGCCAAACAATTACTTAATTAACCCCATGCATTTCGCAGTCGCGCCATAATTCCCGAGGATACCGGAACGGAACCCGGTAATTCTTATCTCTTAACACCTCTCTCGCCCCCCTTTAGCCCGAACGTTTCTTTGCCAACGGAGAAATATATATCCCGGCCGTTCTTAGCGGATTCTCCACTCAATTCCAATAAATATACATGCATACACGTAACCGTGCACACGTATACGAACGTGGCAATGCCGTGGATGCCAGTAGCAAATAAATAGCCGATATAGCGGTATAGGGGCAGCACGGGATGGGGTGGGACATTACGGCGTCCTTTCATTGAAGGGGCGCGCGAACACCGGGGTCGGCGAGATTTAGAGAGGTTTAATTTTCCAAAAAGCTGGATTTGCGGCCAAAGCGACGCCCGTGTCGTCGATTTATCGCCAGGGACGCAGTCGTGGAAAAATTCCGAAGGACCGATAAACGCTTCGTTCCTTTTACCCCTATCGGCCATTTTCTTCCTCCTTCCTCCAACCCCTTGCCATTTTCTCCTGCTCCAGAGAGGACGATTGGGGAATGGATACTGTTGCGGGCGTAGAGGTCTACATTTTTCTATCGATTTTGCATATTTTATAATTTATAGGTCACGCGACGTGTCAATCTCCCGCGAATTCGAGTTCGTTCTGCGGAATGTTATGCTTCTATTCGATCCAATTTTTTTTATGGGATGCATCTCATAGTTTTCGAATATCCAGATAACCGTGAATTTTTTAAATCGCTACGTATATTTTCCTTAGGTTATATCGAGTATGTTATATAGAGGATTGAAAGGATAAATCAGAGTCAAGAAAAGGGAGATGTTTGGGAATTTTTATCGGAGTAACCACGAGGTTTCTTGACACGAGGTTTTCGTCATCTTTTGTACTCATATTTGGAGAATATTCACAATTTTTTTCAACACAAGACCGTGAAAATTGTAGAAATTATGTAATGATATGTACAAGCAGGTTTAAGAGAGGAATTTTGATGTCTGACTTAATAGCGGTTGTTCTACTTATCGAAGATGAGAAAATCGAAGCGTACTATTATTACGTCTTTAAATAGCAACAATTTGAACAAGTTAATAAAATGGTGTCAACAACAGGACGAAATGTATCATGAATTTGATTCAACATCAATAACCACAAATTAAGTTTGCATTGCATATATGCATTGCTTATGTGCATTGAATACATATTTGATTACTAATGAAACTACGATTCGAGAAATCGAACACTGACGTTCTGGAGTTTTCTGGGATTCAAAGTCACTGATGTTCTATATAAGAATATACTTTTTTCGGTATGAATGGGGTCGGTTTGATGAAACATTCGATGGACTGTTTTAGTTGGGTTCATTGTTGAAAGTTTAGATCGTAAAGGGTGCAGCTGGACGAGTTTTGGTTGTAATGTCCTGCAATCTGCAGTGTGTTCCGTGTCGGATAATATTAGTTTTAAATGTAGTTGATATTTAATTAGGAACTTTGTTTTGGTACTAATAAGGCCAGTGTTTGACATCGCGGCTGTCACGTATAACGAGCGTTTTATGTACTTACAGTGGTGTGCTATGATAACTTTGAAACTTACTTTTTCCCGAATTACGAAAAGTGTAATGCGATGTTTCAAAAATTTCTAATACACCTTTTATGTTGATTTTAACCAGAAGTTAATTTGTTATTTAATTACCTAATGTCACCTAATTATCGATGAATTATTAATGTATTATATAATTCTAATAACATACGAGAAATAAATTACTCGTTGAGTTCGTTATTTATTAAGAAATTTAAATTCGTTTAATTTACAAAGAACTCGAGTTACATGAATTGTAATATATTCGTTACGAGGTTGAATTCATTTACTTAGAAATTCATGAATTCCACAAGAAAGGCAGATACTTTTATCACGATAGTTATTTAATTATTCTTTGTCGTAAAAACTAACTCCTAGAAAATTACAGATTTCATAACATTCGATACGTTGCTCTAGCAACGTGAAATTACCACCGTTGCATTACCTAATATGAAATCATCTAGTTATCTGCTGCTTATCTAGCTTATGATCATTAATAGTTACGTAATCGTATTACTTTACTAAGCTGTTCGTTAGCGAGCACATCTCCACATTTTCGCCACTTCATTCGTCACACACACGTTCCACGTTTCGCTGTTCTCTGCAGCCAGGGAACGTAATCCAGAAATCCGAAAACTCGGCTGAAACGAAACCTGAGAAGATACGCGTTTCGCATCTACAAAATACCCGAAACAATTCACCGCGATAAATCTCGTGGACGGAAATAATGCGAGGCGAATTTCGTCTGCCGATTATATCGATAATCCAGCCGCTGCCGTTATCTAAATCTGTCGAAATAAAAATCCCAGCCGTCGAGCAGAAACCGTCGGAAGTTGTCTCGCGATCCTGGCTCAGGATGCCGGTTTCACGCACGAAAAAGTTGAAGGGGGTGAATTAAAGGCGTGGAAGGAAGGTCATTTATCCCGGCCCTATCGGCATTATCCGCGCAGAGATTCGCAGTATCTGGGGGTCGAAACTTGGAATAAGGGTATCGACGGGGCGGAAGAGCCGGTTGCGAGCGGAATTAACCGGTAAGATAAACTTCCGGCCCGTAAATTCCCGCGGCGATGTTGCCGATCGAATTAGAAAGCCGTCTTGGGCGTTCCTACTGCCGGGGCTTGGCCTGCTCGAAACGGTGAACAGAACGCCTATTAAATTTCACTCTTGTCGTGCGGAATAAATCCAGCTAGTAGTCGTTCATTACTGCGTTGCATCTCCGTTCAGGGGAAAAAAAGAAAACACGCTGGATTACGGTCGCATAATGAATGGCCACCTCCTCTTCCGCTTATCGCCGACCCTGGTCCCGATTTCGGCGCAACCCCTTCGTGCATCGGTGGACACTTCGATTCCTATCTCGGAAAACATTTTCCTCGGATTTAGACAATCTTTTTTCGTTATTTCACCGGGTTTCTCTAGCATTTATCTCTACAGGAATTATTTTCCATGCATTTCTTTCGACTTTTTTTTTACGCTGGAACTACTCATTTGTAATTTATACCTAAATGCAGTGCGTGCAATTGGTATTAATTAACACTAGATTTACAGGACCCGTAAATTTGACGAATGGATTACTCCATTTGTGCGATATTAACAGATATAATTAACTTATATTGTGTCTGTTAATATTGTGATTATTTTCTAATTAAATTCATCGTTTGCTTTTTAAAGAAAATATGTGGTTTCCTTTACTCTCAAATCTAATGGGTGTCAATAGGTAAACAAAAACCGCCCGTAAATCTAGTGTTAATATGATATAATGAAAATAGAAGAGTATATATAATCGTGACCCTACTTTAATAAAATATCGATATAGGTGTAGAATAATTTAATAGAATTTTAGATTTATAATTGATACAGTATATAAGAACTAATTAGGCTAAACCGACAAAAATGATAAATACAGTTTTACAACTAAACGGATTAAAACGACTTAATCAATTTATGACAAATAGCAATTTTATAACGATTGGGTTAATGACTGTCCTTTTGGTAGAAATATCCCTCTTTAAGCTTTCCTTCCTACTTTTCCATCACGCAGACTTTCTTCGAATGCGTTTATTATCAAATATAATCATACTTGCTTTTACTTTCCGTTGTACTTTCTTTCTTCCAAGAGAACCGTGACCTGGTTGTTGGACCCACTGACCCATGGGTTTTCACATCCCTCGTTACCTTTGAGGAACTTTCTCTTTTACGTCTTTATGTATTTTCGTGATAGGTTTTACCAAAAGCAGTAGAATATTTTCATAAATTGCGGAAATAATATATTCGAAACGAATCATTTTCACTCTCATCGTAGTTCTAGTGTTAATTAAATAATTATATTATTAGGATTCTTTTCCAGCGATTCTAGCGAGTTTATCCGAGTTGGTTTATCAAGAATTCTTGTCGATAAAATTGTTTTTCGCTATTGTTAAATTGTAGTTTTATACTACTACTAATATTTGTATATTTTTTATTTTGTCGGCTTCCGTCGGATTTGGTTTTTCATAGACTTTTATTCGTAATATTTCTTGTTTGGTTGTATTAAATACGAGCATTGTATTAGCTCTATTATTTTTTTATTTTAGCAGAGTTTATTGTATTCGGTTTTTACGGGCTTCCATGGATAGATTTTCGTTTTTATTTATTACTGTTGCATGCTACTATTGCATTTGTTATATACAAGTATCAAATATTATGAGAATATTAACATAGAAAGCATAGTTTATTTATTCGTTTAGTCGTATCTGAGAAATTTTGAACGCTGTTTTATTTTGTTGCATCTGATACGGGTATTTCGGAAGGAAATTATTGAACTCTTGAAAGTGGAATTCGAAACCTTGTAAGATTACACAATTACCAAAATTCACGAAACCTGAAACTCGAAAATTTTCGAATTGAAACTCTCGAGATTGGAAATATTGATTTTGTTTCGTAATAAGAATATTTGAACTTATAGATTGAAGTTTCGACAAAATTTTCGCACTAATTTCCAGTAATCGCATTTTAAAATAAACAAGGATATAGGATATATTATAATAAACAATATACTCTATATTGCGTTATAGAAAAATATTATAAAGTTAAATATATCTCGCTTTCTCGTGTTCAAAAATTAATTTTATTTTCTTCTGGCAGAGTTCTGTACAGAAGTATTTTCATCTTCTTTTCTCTTGCTAAAAGAGGAAGGGAATTTATTCAACTGGCTTTTTCCGTTTTACCAAAAAATGTCGCAATCCTTTCAGAGGCAATTTTCTATAGAAAGCCTCGTTCTCTCTTTTTTACCCCATTTCTGTCGGTTCGTTTATTTACACGAAGTCATCGCGCGTGAAAAATATCGCCCCTTTGGTACACCCCTCAACTGTCTGCAACTCCCAACTGCGCAGACTTCGCAAACTACGTTAAACACGTTAAGAACTCGATTAATAATGCGTGTCTGAGGCTGAAAAATTCAGACGAAAAATATGCCACGCATTGTGTCACTAAATTCACTATATACCCAGTTAACTAATGTAGTATCCTTACTAAAAGTTTAAAAGTTAAAATAATATTAAACTATTCTGCTTTGATTTAGGATACACCTTATTCTCCCTTAAAATATTTGCTCTACTAATTTTCAAAAGTCATCTTCACATTACGTGAATTCCATATTAACAATTATAAAATTTACAAGATAATATTTAAATTTTTATAAATTTCAGGATTTGGTATCTAGAAATCCAAAAAAGTTTTAAGTATCGATAATTTCCTTTTTCCTTTCGTGATAAAATTCTCAAAATCGATAAATATTCAAAAACTCTGAAATTCACACTGATCCCAATTTTTCATCGAATTCGAGAGATGTAATTAAGCAAGTTTTAATCTTCGAGAATTCAGAATTCTTATTCGTCGTTCGAAATTTCTGAATCACGAGAGAATTTCAAAAGCTTCGAAAGTTTACAAAACTTTTTGGTCAAGTTCCAAGAATCAGGAGTCAAATGCAGCCCTGTTACA
This sequence comes from Euglossa dilemma, assembly GCA_002201625.1. Lineage (NCBI taxonomy): Eukaryota > Metazoa > Arthropoda > Insecta > Hymenoptera > Apidae > Euglossa > Euglossa dilemma. The sequence goes on along the minus strand of NIJG01000123.1, from coordinate 9,973,647 downwards.
AATTATTCCCGAAATTTCTTCCTCTCTACTCTACTCTACTCGACCCCCTGTTGAAGATGAAGATAATTCTCCTTTAATCTAACGATCAGGCTAACTCCAACTTAACATCGGGCAAAGTATTACCACCTATTTGTCAGATCATAATTACCACTGTAACAGCCAGAATTTTTCCCAGCCCTCTGTCTTAGGGGATGCGTTTCTGTTACACGTGCAACGAGAAGGGCAAGAATCCCGTGATAAGGGTTGGACCGAGAGAGATAAACAAAGAGGACCGATAGAGGGAACGGGGATAAAGCAGTGAGAAGGGATATCTGGAAAATTGGACTCGGCTTTCCGAAAGAGAGGAGAAAAGAGAGGGAAGGAGAGGCGAACAGTCGAGGGTAAGGACGATTCCAAGGCGAATTGGAGTCACCGTTATCTGATCTGGACACTTGTATAAATCCACGCAATCAAAAGATGACCATCTAAACAGTCTGGATCCCGTGAGAAGGCGTTCCGAATGGCGGAGAAACTATTGGCTGAATTCCTTTGCTCGCCGACACGGTTCTACGAATTAATCTGGCACATTTTATTCGAAGCACCCGCTGAGAAATATCGCAGCTCGCGAATCGCTCGATTAGAGATCATTTCGATAATCGGCGACAATTCTATTTAAAACGACGTTTGCGTTCGAGTGAAATTTTGGAAAATATAGGGAGCTTATCGGGATGAGAAGTTTTATTAGCGACATTACAATTTGCCAACGATTCGATTGAAGATTATTTTGAAAAGTAGAATTCGTAGATATTTTGAGATAAAAAGGTATTTGAAAGTGATTTTATCGGGGTGAAAAGTTTTGTCAGTGGTATTTGTAAGCAATTCGACTGAAAATTAATTACATAAATGCGAATATTTTTAGGTAAAGGAACGTTTAGATTTACGAATACAAATTTTGGAAAATATAACTATTTTAATGAGATGAAAAGTCTCATTAATAATATTATAATTTGCGAATAACACGATTACGAACAGCTCGAGAAGAATTCGATTAAAAATCATTTCGTGGAAATGTAAATATTTAAATATGGAAAACAGTTTTTGCTAAAAAATATCTGGACGTGTGAATAGATTTTGCAATATGTACCAACTTTCCAGAGATTAGAAGTTCTACGAGTCTGGTACCAGAGTATAGAAGTTGTACACTTTAGGGTAATGAAGTTTAAAGTTACGCAGAGGAAATTTGGCAAGATTGGAAATTCGCAGGCTAAAAATACAATATCTTTTGCTGCCTTAATTACCGCTGTATCTCAGTTATAATTAAGCGCATCAAAGGACGCTACTGAATCTGTCAAAAACAATTTTAAATTTCATCGTACAATTTCATCAAATATTAAGTATATACCCGAAACTCGAATAATCTTTATTTATCACGCAAATAAATATTTCAGCATACACAGTTTATTTTGAATATTAAAATGTCACGTATACAGCAGAAAATAGAAGGAAGGAGTTAAACGTTAAACGTTAATAGCCAAAAGCAATCATCTAGAAATTAAAGATTTACTTTAATTACTCTCTTTTATTCCAGAATAACACACAAACAGCATTGTCCATGAATACGTACAATGCCAGTGCATTAACAAATAGACATACAAAATTAGAGCGAGATTTCATTTAATCGAATTAAATAAATATTCAAACAAACAATGACTAGAATAAATAAGGAGTTTTAATTAAATTCGCAGCCCATTTTTCATACCCCATATACGTACTGCACGAATCTCATAAGACATTAAATTTTACCTTCATCACTGCCAAATTTGCTTATAAAAAGACACGATTATTTAAAACCAATCTCAATTCAATAACTATTACGAATAAGCGAGTACTTATGTCAGTTACTCCACAAAGGTTATCATGAACGTCGACAAGGCCAATTGCGGGCTAGACCAATCGGTCATCTCACGGCCACCGTTGGCCAATATCCTAATTCCATTAATTAGATGTGAGGGGGATATTCTCCCACAATTATTAATATTAAAACCGAGGTATATATATCGTTAGAATATACCTAATCAACGTTAAGACTAAACGCAAAGATGTTAGGTATAATTCAGAAGATTCGCAGACTATCTATAGTCTAAATTACTTATATTAATTACACAATTATTAAATTATAAATTCAATCGTTAAATATTAAATTAACTAGATTATTCCTAGTTTTGGATAAAACTAGCTAGCTAATAAAGAGACTAGTAGGCTAACTCAGGCCAGCAACAATCAACCAACCAACCAACTAACTATTGTGTTAAAAACCGAGTAACCATATTTTTGTCTCGTTATGCTATTGAAAATCAATTAATCAACCTAACCCTTGGCTCTTCCAATGTTATAAGTACAAACATTTACGAGTATTCGTAAGGATACCTTCAAATCCTATGATAGAGATCTTCAAGAGAAAGAGGAACTTCAATCTCTCTTAAGGAAGACCAGACAAGCGAGGAAAAGTCGAAACAACGAACAAGAAAAATAAGAGAGAAAATGAAAAGGCCTGGAAACTAACCACAAGGCCCAAGCAAGTCCAAGCATCGGAAGGAACATCAAAGACAGGAAACGCGATCCAAAGGATAATGACAAAACTTCATACTAGCCTTGAACAAACACAAAAACGTTAGGAAAGGAAAGAAAATACTCGGGATAATTCACTCGTATCCTGTATGTACTCGTGACAGACGCATGCAACGAGCAGAAAATAATTATGACAGCATCGACAACGAGATCTTATTGTCCCGCGAGTCGCGCGAGAACAGGCGCGAAATGCTAATTAACCGACAGCGAATTATTTTCGTCCGCGTATAGGGCCCCGATATTTGTGAATCGAACATTCATTAGCGGCTGCTGGCTAATTAGACGCGACCGCAGAGCGGTCGCTAACTTACACCTGTGCGTTCATTATCATCGCGGGTTAGGTCGAGAGTGGAAAGGGTCGCGACCGCTCTGGATGCCGGTTTCCGCTCGAAATTTCGCCGCTGAAATAGGCGAAGAAGCGTCGCGAGGGGGTGAGATGGGGGAAAAAATAACGTATCACGCGCACGCGTGACAGCACGGTTTGCGGACTGTCATCGTTTATTCGTTCGCGAGGGGGTTGCAGTTGAAATTCGCTGGGAAAATCCGGCTAGAGGCGGGTGGCAGGCGTCGGGACGAGTCCCGCTACGTTTTATCGGGTCCTCGCAGAGCGCCGCGACGCCTGTGTAGAGTCATAAAGCTAACGGACACGGTGGTCCTCTGTTTTGATGACACTCGATCGTTTGCAGACCTTCCCGGGGAACAGAAGGGAAGTTTCGTCGATGGATCATTGTTTCTTTGCTACTTGCTTGCGTTGTACGTGGTTTTGAGAAATTTTTGTGAGCGATATCACGGCGTTATGGGTAACTTTGTAACTTGATAGAGGGATTGCATAGGTTTTTTTCTTTGGGTAATGGAATTGTAACGCGTTGAATCATTATGCTTTCGTCCATCTTGCGTTGATGCTTCATAAAAAATTCGAAATAATCTGTAACAATCCTTACGTTTATAGTAACTTAATTTACATTTATTTATAATATAAAAGTTACTGTGTCACTGATCGATTCGTATCGAATTGTAACGCGTTGAATCATTATTCGTTCGTCCATCTTGCGTCGATGCTTTATAAAAGAATTCGAAATAATTTGTAACAATTCTCACGTATGTCATAACTTAATTTATACTTGTGAGAATCTAAAAGTTACTGTGTTACTGATTGATTCGTATCGAATTGTAACGCCTTGAATCATTTTTCGTTCGTCCATCTTGCGTTGATGCTTCATAAAAAAATTCGAAATAATTTGTAACAATTCTCACATATGTCATAACTTAATTTATACTTGCGAGAATCTAAAAGTTACTGTGTTACTGATCGATTCGTATCGAATTGTAACGCCTTCAATCATTTTTCGTTTGTCCATCTTGCGTCGATGCTTCATAAAAAATTCGAAATAATCTGTAACAATCCTTACGTTTATAGTAACTTAATTTACACTTATTTAGAATATAAAAGTTACTGTGTCACTGATCGATTCGTATCGAATTGTAACGCGTTGAATCATTATTCGTTCGTCCATCTTCCATCGATGCTTTATAAAGAAATTCGAAACAATCTGGAACAATTCTCACGTATATCGTAACTAATTTATATTTGTGAGAATATAAAAGTTACTGTGTTACTGATTGATTCGTATCGAATTGTAACGCCTTGAATCATTATTCGTTCGTCCATCTTGCGTTGATGCTTCATAAAAAAATTCGTAATAATTTGTAACAATTCTCACGTATGTCATAACTTAATTTATACTTGTGAGAATATAAAAGTTACTGTGTTACTGATCGATTCGTATCGAATTGTAACGCCTTGAATCATTTTTCGTTTGTCCATCTTGTGTCGATGCTTCATAAAAAATTCGAAATAATCTGTAACAATTCTTACGTTTATAGTAACTTAATTTACACTTATTTAGAAAATAAAAGTTATTGTGTCACTGATCGATTCGTATCGAATTATGACGCGTTGAATCATTTTTCGTTTGTCCATCTTGCGTCGATGCTTTATAAAGAAATTCGAAACAATCTGTAACAATTCTCACGTATATCGTAACTAATTTATATTTGTGAGAATATAAAAGTTACTGTGTTACTTATCGATTCGTATCGAATTGTAACGCGTTGAATCATTATTCGTTCGTCCATCTTGCGTCGATGCTTTATAAGAAAATTCCAAATAATTTGTAGCAATTTTCACGTATATCGTAACTTAATTTTTACTCATCGGAATACACGGTTGAAATTCTATGGATTTTCAAGGATATCAAATAATGGGTTTAGTTCGTGTTTTTAGCAATCCGAACCACTGTGCGATGTCGAGTGAAGGTTTAGTTTTAAGATGTAACCTACATACATATATAATCTCGAACTAAAGTGTAATTAAAGCAATACTGCGACTAACAATTGCACGCGTCTCTGTTTATACGACTGTTCTTCGGGATTCTGTACGACTGTTCTTCAGAGTTCTCTACAACTGTCCCCGCTTTGCAATTCGTCCTCCTTTTATTCCCTTACACACACTATACACCCATACAATGCATCGCAAAATTCCACCTGCATTCTAAGAAGTCATTCGTCTTTTTCGTATAATCTTGCTTATCCTTATGCTTTATGTTATTTTTTTTTTTCTTTTGTGATCGTTGTATGATATATACATACATATTTATGTCGCAAGTTTGTTATTTTATTCAACTGTATCAGTTCGTTATATTCTGATTAGTGTAAATAATTGAAGAGTCTTGGATAAGTGGAGGTTTGTTGTGAAAAATTGCAGCAAAATTGATTTTTATTTTATCATCAAATTTTTGTTCTCTTATTACAGTGTAGTCATTAGATGAGTTGTATGTGGTATGTTAATCATGTTGTTCATGGAAAATATTATAATAGAGAAGTAATATTGTTATTGAAGGTGATTTTAATTATGTTATTCAGTATGAATTAGTATTAGAATGAATGAGGAAGATGTTTATGACTCGTACAATATTTAATTATTTTATTTAGATTATTCGAAGTAATTGTTTTAAATTGTTATAAAAATTGTGTACAGTATAGAAGGTTTCATGACAATTTTTGATACTCTGATTGCACGTTGGTTTATTAAAGTAATCAATTTTTGCTATTATAACGAATGTGGCTGGTATTTCTTTTTCCTTTTCCTTTTTAATTTATAACTGTATGCCAAATTGTGAATAAATAAATGTTTTATTACATTTTGAATTTACAATTCTTCTGACAGTTCTTAGAATAACTCAAACCCAATAAATAATTGCTATGTCTCACATGCTTCGCTTCGATCAACATTATTTACATCGATATTCGTACAGTGTTGTTTATTGAAAACAAAATACAATATTGGTAGTATTTTTAAAATCGACATGAAAATGACCTAAAACCGTTTCGATGTAAGTCACGTCAATGTACAATCGGAAATAGACTTCCATTTAAAAATTTCAACGTGATTTTCACAGACGTCGGGGTACTATGTTTATTTCAAACATTTTCTTTACATTTTTCATCATGCGTATATATTTAAATTAGTCATATTTCATAGCATTCGCAAAATGTACGGTACTAATGATAAATGACACTTTGAAATTAATTTTTTCACGACATGTAGCGAAATTACTGAAATACGATACAATTAATTTTATTTTTCAATCTCCTTCATTTGTCAATTCTTACTGATAATAAATCCGTGGACCAAAATATATATATGTAATAAAAATTCCTTATATTTATCACGTAATTCATGCAATAAGAAAAAACGATTGAAAAAAAAGCGAAGAAATGCTTGAAATACTTGAAAATATATAAAATATATGCAAATATGTCATTGGAATAAATTTTAACGTATGATATATTATCCTCATGGGATATTACACGTCTTTTAGAAGTTTCAAATTTTTTAGACAGTAGCCCGTTATCCCTTCTCTATTTTAATATAAAAATTGTTACGCTTTCGAGGGAGAAAGGGCGGGATTAAGCAAACTTTTGCCATGGACCAGGATTTAGCCTTGTACTCTTTAAGAGTTTATGCATCTGGCCGGTTTTCTTAATAAAACTCGTCTTCGAGTCTGCGATTCTCGAGTAAGCGTCCTTCTTACACAGGACATTATTATCTCTTCCACTTTGGGAAACTTTCAAATTTTTAACGAACTCTTATTTCAGAGTTCAGCCCTTGTGACGTCTAACCAGCAACCACTCAGACTATTATAACTTCGACATCTTTGTCATTTTTTATAATTAACACCACGATTTACCATGTACAATTTAAATCAGTTTCAATTAGTCGAATACATTTATTGTTATTGAATATACAGTTTTTTTTAATCCTTTACTTTCTGAATACTAATCGAAACTAGTTCAATCTTCGAGAAAATTATCCTATTATACAATACTTTCCTGTTACAAAGTTTCATCTAACTTTAGAATATTTTTCCTGACTACGCTAATCTTAATACGCAATACTTTAATTTGGTGCATTCTCGTTCTTATTCGTTATTTTTCTTTCACTCTGCAACATTATTATCCTTCACACGACATTCTTGCTTATTACAAGATATTTTTACTTACCACAAATTATCTCACTACACAGCAGCAGCATTTGATAATGCAGAGAAAACTCTTTTACGTAATTCACGTGCAGATTAAGCTTGCTTTTATTTTTGCACACAGCACTTTTGCTTCTGTCTCGCACGAGGCTCTTATTACATTTACTGCTACTTATTAGTTTCTACTAAATTCGAATCTTCTCTAATTGTCGCTCTAAACGGCGTCCTCACGGATTGATCGATTTCTGTATTTCGAATTTACCTCGCTACTTATTCTATACAAAATTCCAACATAATTGCACGAAAGCAAAAATGTATCACGACGATTTATCTCGTCTTATGTATTTTTCAATTATCCGGTTTTTGATCCTCGCAACGTTATACACAAAAGTTGCATCGGAAATACCGGCTGGTGGTTTGCAAACAAATGATTAATGCAACGAGTAATTTGTGTTCGATAGGCCGCGGCGACAATTTACCGTGTGTTCCTTTCCCTTTTGATTAATATTGACGGTTCAATTTTGCCCGAAAACACCAAAGGAACAAACCCGGTGAAATTTTCCGAGCGTATTTTCAACGCGGCGAAGCGGGGAACGAAGCAAAAATTGGCGAATTAAAGCACGATAATTACCCAACTGGCTAATCAGCTGTTTAAAAAAGCGATCATCGCGCAAGTAAGATATTATCGCGAGAATTCCGGGATTTTAAGGCGAATAATTTTTGCAATTATACCACGTCAAACGGCCTTCAAAAGAGAATGGAGAAAGACACGGCCCTGTTGTATTACATCTGGCGTGAAACGAATTTTCCAGTTTCCTGGGAAAATTGTTTCCCCTGGAAACCCCTTGAAAGTTTTTCACCGCATCGCATAATGGTATTAAAACGAGTATTTGAAAAACTTGCAAACCTGGCGTTCCATAAATTGTTTGCTTTCATAGCGGTGTTCCTGGATTTAAAAATGTAATTTTGTTCTTCAGCTAAAAAGGAAGAACGTAATTAGAATGCGATAAAATTCGAGAAATGAGATACTCGTTTTCGGCTAGGCTAATCGTTTTACCGAAAATGTTGAGAATTTTTACGAGCTGTTTATTTAAGGGCTGGCAAATATATGGGATCCACTTTCAGCGGAAAATGTGAAGCAAGGTTTCCACGATAAGATCCTGGAATCAATTTTCATTATTTACGAATACATTTAGCATGCAGAATTTTTGCGATATATCGAACGTACTCGGAGAAATTCAGAAGCATATCAATTAATAATTTATATCTTATTAATATTTTATTAATTCGGTCAATTAGCACTTGAATTGTTAAGTAGGTCAAACGACTGGTTTCCGAAATTTCGTATTTGCAATCACTGAAAATGTGCAGTTGCTTTTTGCAAAATTAATGTTATCTTTCACTCGGTTATATTTTTATCTTATCACTGAAATTAAAATTACTTATGTATACTATCTTTCTATAAACATTAAAGGTGAGAAATTATAACATTAAAAAATTGGATATTACCGTGATTTTTTGAAAATTGCTAATAATAATTAATTTCAGCTGTTATTATGATCACAGGGAAATAACGAAATATTCTCCTCTCACTTTCTCAACGCACCTATTCTTCGAAACTGCAGATTAGTATACCCTGTGTAACGTATATATTTTAATACCCACTCAATATTCATTCCGAAATTCCCGAATGATAATTAGAGAAGTATCGTTGTTACGGTGGAATATTCATTTCTATTAATCCACATACGAAATGAGCCATTATCATAAAATCGAAGCTCGCAGCCACATATACCTATCGCGTTTCAGAAACGGTAATTACAGCCGCAATTACGTAATTAGAAAAAACGAAGCTCGTTTACTAGCACGCGTGTGACAGCCGGCGTGAAAAATTGCGCGAAATTGTACAGCAATAATTAATACCCGAGGTAAGATTTCACGTATGAAACTACACCCAAGAGCAACCTGCTTGCACAGCGGGATCCTCGAGTTTGAAATTCGACAAAAGGCAACCAAACCCCGAAGCTCGTTACTCTTTTAACAATTACCCGCAGCCTTTCACGAGTCATCGGAAGCAACCTGCCAGCTAAAAACGCAACGAGATCTAACCGAAAAATCCCTTTTCACCTAGCAGCTTCTCATCGAACAGACAACGGACCCCTGCCGTGTAAAAATCTAACTCGCTTCGTTATCGAGGCCCCCCATTTTTCGCGTGGACCGACCTAGTTCTATCTCTAAAACAACAGACTTCATTAGTAACAGATAATCAGCGAAAGAAGCCCCCTTTCAGGGGTCTTTGCGGTCGAATAATAGGCCCGGGCACCGTCTGGTATCGGTGCAAATAATCACCTAATGGGGTCGCTAATTGGACAAGCAAAGATGCGGTTGCTCCTCGCCAAGGTCTGCTCGAGTGCATACAGGAAGCTGGATGGAAGAAAGTCCAGGTCTGTCTTCGTCTTTCTCCATGTGCTTTCTCTCGTGTTACAGAACAGAGGGAGCTTTGAAGCTTCGCTGGGCTGGCTTTATCGCGCATTATCCGGCAAAGCGACACAATTTCGAGTCTTCCGCGTCTCGCGGGGCAATCTCCGCGTCTCATCTCCGAGGCGGCGTCATGGAAATCGCGACCAGCTAGACGCTGCTGTATGATCCATCGTCGAACGAGGCCGACCATGCGTCGTTGTTATCCGCGCAGGCGGAATGGGAATGAAATTCGATGGAATCGAATCGCGTTGTTCGTTTGCGCCAGGCCGATGCGTCAAGTTTTAAAGCGACAATTTTGTTTCTCCCATTACCGGCTACCAGCGTTCGATTGCATCCGTGGCGATCGATTCGACTGTTCGGAAATTTTGGTTCGGACGGATGCTGGAATGCCGGAGAGAGTTTTTGGATGTGGTAGAGATTCAGCGATGCTAGAGCCCATGGTTGGAGCGGGACAGCGTTGCACGCCGGGTGGAAGATGAGGGATAGAGGAGAGGGATGAATGGTCTGTCGGTGTTAATATGACGGAATTGTGTATCGAGGGAGTTGCAAAATTGGTTTGGCGCTGGTAGGTAGTGGTTTATTGTATTTCAGTCTAGTATCTGCATAGACAGTGCTCCTGGAGGTAGTGTAGCTGGGTTGCTTGTGTAATATCGCAGTCAATTTGGAGGAAAGGTAGCTTGTTGCAACGAAGTACTTCGTTTTTTTCAAACGACACTGGGTTTAGTGATGAACGTCGGATTTGGAAGGATGAATAGACGAAATTTACAAAATTGGGTTTAATTTAAAGTTTCTTTAGACCTGGCAGAGGTAATAGTATCTTAGTGATAATGTAATTTGTTTCATCTGAATTTTAATTATGTGGATGGTTAGATTAGGTTTGTGTTTGTCTATACTTTGAATTTAAAAGATAAGTGTTTATTGGTATTTTCTGAGATTATTATTAACGTTTTTATCTGTGGATGTAGTAGGTTCTATAATTAATACTTTTGAAGAAAAGGAGGAAAATTTGGTTTTACCATTGAAGTAGATTTAATGAGCTTCTTTTAATCTCATTGCATGAGTGACACTTGTTGATTACGGATCAATGCACTTTTTCGAGTATGCCTATATTATAATTTATCGGTAATATTTTAATTTACCAATATTAATATTCGAGCATAATTTATTAATTTTATTTATCAATATTAATTGTATCACTCTAAAATGTAATTATAAATTACTTTCAGAATAATTGTAATTATATGCAATATTTATTTTATTTTATATTATTTTAATAACGCCAGTTCTTATATAGAGACTTTGATTTAACATCATAATTTTAATTCTTATTTTTTTCGTAAATTCATAAAGATTTGATCTCTTTCTTCTAATATTCCGTACATATTTCATCTATCGTGTGTTTCGTATCTGGAAAGCATTACGCGTGATTCATTCGCGTTTATTAATAAATTATAAGGTACTTTATTCCATTCGCAAAAGCATTCCAATGCTCTGGAATTAATCAACTTTTCGAAAGCTCCGATTTATGGTCCCCACGGCAAAGCTTCCTGCTTTCATCACGCGATAAAGAATACGTTCAAAAATAATAATTCTCGTCAATTTTTAATATTTGGTTATTCGTTCTATAGGAGTTACTGTCACAGTGATATATGTTGCAGTAAAGAAAGATTTCTCTTTCTATTCATACGCGAATACATTCATTTTTGCTGTTTTATCAATGCAGTTGTGTTACAGCCATTTTTGTTGAACTGTTAATGTAAATTATACTCGAGGCTTACGATGAAAAGCTCATGACTTGTATCTTCTTTCCTTTTTTTTTTTGTTCGTACTCGAGTAGATCCATTTTTGCTGTTTTGAAATATTACTGAGATGTTCGTATAAATTATATCGGTAATTCGCAATAAAAATATATGATAATTCGCTTGCAATGAGGTCGCAACGAATTTTTTAGTTCCAGGTGAACGTGATTTTCATTAAATGGATTAATTAATTACAGAAATTCCAATATATATGTATGATTCTTTGTTATAAATAACAAAATCGAACCAATTGAATAAAATTAACCGAATTAGAATAACTAATAAGCGAATAAAATGAAATATAGAAAGAAAATCAATAATTAAATGCAATTAAGTAAATTAAAAGTTCAATAATCAGAGAAAATTAAATACATTAGAAAAACCAATAATTAAATAAAATTAAATATATTGAAAAATAAAACAGTAATTTAGCGAGGAGAAATTTCATCTGTTACTATCTAAATCGGATATTTTAAAAATTTCCACCTTCAACAATGGAACGTACTATTCATGTTTGACAAAAGTAAAAAGCGGAGCCGCAGTGCGATAGGATACATTATTTTTTAAAAGGACATCCGCTGGTTTCGAAAGCATCAATAGCCATTTACTGGAGGTAGACATAAATTCAGTAAGTGCATACTTCACAGCATCTTTTATACCTTTGCCCCACGGTGGTATTCAAGCTTTCATTCTTCGCGATGCTATTTTAACCTAAACTTGCATTGTCTACTTTCAACGTTGCTATCTCGTGTTATACTTGAATAAACACACACCAGCGTGTTTGCGACAATTTTTCAATCCTCGACCGATCGATAAATCTTGCAAAAAACGGGGAAAAACTGCATGACACGGAAAAGTATTTGAAATATGCGTATAAGATGAACCATAATTCGTACCGCGATAAGAAGATAAATAAGCAGTGACATAAAAACGGATGGAGAGGATAAGATGAATGGCTTTACAGAAAAATTGTAAAATTTACTCTTGAGACGAGATCGAAATTAATTTTTGAATGTTCGAAACTCTAATCCGAACTTTGATGAATTTTTGAAACTTTGAAAATGTTAGATACTCAAGGAACAGATTTTATTTTGTCAGGGAAATATTTCGTTTCGCGAATGNAATTATGAAAAAAAGGTATTTTAATTAATTTATAATTCTAAACGTAAGTTATAATATTAGATAAAAGAATTCTTTCGGGAATACTACTAATGGCGCCATGTTTATTGTCTAATTATCCAGAACTTTGTATTAAGAAAGGAATACGAAGTTTGAAATTCTTGAAACTCGAAACTTTCTTGGTTTTCAAGAGAGTTCGAGGGATTTCGAGGTTTCGTGGTTTTGGAAAACTTGCATCTAGTTTATTGGATTATCCTCGAATTAATTCTCTTTCTCCACAATTTATTACGTATGTTCATGCTTGAGTTGTAGATAGTAACTTTAATTGCAAACATTAAGAGAAACTTACAGGAAATCATGCAACAGGTTTCTGTAACTTTTAATATCAAAGAACATCGATGTGATAACTTATACTTATGTTTCCCTCCTTATTATTTTTTAATTTTCAAATGTGGTTAATCAATTTTAATAAATATTTCATTCCTTAATTCTCTTGGAAAACATTTCTTCTTCTTTGTTTCCTAGTATTTGTATTGCATCACAGTTGTACACAAATAAGATAATAATAAATAATAAATAAATATACGAGAAATAAAAATATAATAACTGTTATACCATAACCATAATAATTACCACAAAATATATGAATATAATCATGGCAGGTGCAATAATAAAATGTGAAAATTAACAATAATTGTAGCAGTTACTGCAATAAATCATTAAAATAAAATTATAATAATTACTGATCTAAGAACAGAAATAAAATTACAATAATTACTAAAAAAAATATACTGAAATAAACAAACATTCAAGCACTCGTATTACCCGGAATAAATCACGTTAATTTCGAAGACAAACTTCCGAAAATTCGGCGATACGTGAAAAATAGAATGGAGTATATCCTGCACCGGAAACATCGAATTCGAACCGTGTCATAAATATACCACGGGGAAGCACCACATGAACAAATTCCGCCACGGAACTGTCCATTTCATCTTGCACGAATGGTCAGCTCTGTTTACGCCACGCGTTGGAACCCAGCCAATATATTCACGGATACCACGTGCTCAGGAGCAGCAGCAAGGACGTGCTCTTCCTGCGGCGAGCGACCAATGAAATTTCGCGGGAATGAGAAATAAATGGGAGTTTCGCATCTGGGTCCGAGGTCTGACGCTTCGAAAACGAATGAAATATGAAAGGGTCGTTGGCGAGTGGCGTTCAAGAGCAACAGGAGTCTCGTTTCTGGGTCCTGCACTGGCACGGCTTTATCGCCGGATGCGACATACCTTCCCCGCTTCCGTCATTTTCCATCTTCGTCGAGACGTTAGGCGGAACCCCGCAAACACCTTCGCCTCTGTTCAACTCCACTGATTGTCCGATTTGGAATCAAACTCTGGAATTGTACGATTGTTTTCACGGACCTCGGTAATTTGCAGGAATTCCAGTCATTTTGCAATAATTTTGTCGATGCACATGATTCGCGTTCAAAAATATCTATCATCAATTCACAGTTGGTTTTATCAATTGTCAATTTTAAGTTTCACGTGGAAATTTATTTTATTGGACAAGTTTAGAGTATTCTATATTTTTTAGATGTGCGTGAAATAATTTAATTATTATTATTAGTTTTCAACGATTACACGTTTCGAGATATGGAATTTAATTTTAATATTCAAATTGCTTTGACTGCAGGGTGTCTATTATCAGTTCAAAGTTCATTGACGGTGAAAAGGTGATGTTAAATTTTAGGTTAGGATTAATTTCAAAGTTCAAATTCTATATTTACAAATTAGAATTCTATTTTCCAGAACATAGGACTATTAAATTATCTTTTCTTATCTCTAGGTCTTATATTAATTTACTTATTCCACTAAGAAAAGGATTTTAGAAATTTTTTGCTCCTCTATTAATATAAAATACGCTTACCATTATTAAACAATAAAAATTTCGAATTATAATGCCTGAAAATGATAATATACACGAGTATGTGATCGATGTATTCTCATATTTCTTGAAATTATAACTGAATTAAAAGTAGAGATGCTACGATTGTAAAAAAGGGACGAAAATTCGACGCATTGAAATCAAAATCTTTCCTCATACATCCAACGTTTCGCGAACTAATTAAATTAGACACTTCCACTCTCCGAACCCACAAAATCACCTACAAAGAGCTCTCAACTGAAACACGAACCGGTTATTATCGAACGGGAATTATTTCAACAGAAATAACCGGAAAGTTGACAATCTCGTGATAACCTCGTAACAAAGAAAGCAAGCGGTTTCTTTGTAAGGCACACAAAAATAATCTCATAAAACGGGCATTTGTTCCACAGAAATCCCGTGGCTTGTCCACGTGTTCTTTCCCCGTTCTAATTCCATTACTTTGATCGCTTTCATATCTTCTCAAAGCAGGAATAAATTTTCGCAAAAACCAAAGAAAGCTACAATATCGTGGCGCTTCTTTACCAACGAAACGTCCTTTCAACGTCGTGGAAAAACCGTAATAAAAATAAAATTAATATCCCCGTGGCTGTAACCGGTATAGAAAGAGAAACACATCGGGACGGTTCGGTTCGCGTCCGGTGGCCATTATGAAATTTTAATATTCCCATGTTTTCAAAGAAATTCCTTGCCCGTAGACCGTGGTGCCTATCGTTTATCATGTTCCCGTATCTTCTTGCCGTACTTTTTTCCACGCTTTCCAACCGAGGCTTATCAAAGCCCCGGGAAATCAAACGGAGCCCTGGTCAATAGTTTCCCCGCGGACGATAGAAAGCCAGATACATAAACAGATAGGCGGCAGAATAAAAGAAGACAGACAATAGAGATAAGGAATTCTCGTGGAGGATCCTCTCACGGAAGGTTACTCTCAATATCAGAAGGAAAAGGTATTATCCCTTCGGGTTTACTCGCTACCCTCGAGCTTCCTTGGCTATCCAGCAGCCACGTGCTGAAAGGAATTGGACAAAAGACAAAGTAT
Organism: Euglossa dilemma; assembly: GCA_002201625.1. NCBI lineage: Eukaryota > Metazoa > Arthropoda > Insecta > Hymenoptera > Apidae > Euglossa > Euglossa dilemma. The sequence continues at coordinate 9,958,117 of NIJG01000123.1, read as the reverse complement.
CTTGTCGGGTTTGCTTAGATTGAATTATCGAGAAACCGGTTGTGATTGCTGCTTCCTCGTAAATTTCCTTTACATTTCATTTTCCCACCGTGGCTGGCCGGATTGTCGGCTCGGGGTGAAAGAGGGTGCAAGGTAATGAGAAACGAAGGAGGAACGATTAACGACGGCATTGTATGGAAAATTGGGTTATTTTTAGCAGCGTGGCGAGTGAGATACGGATTTATGTAAGTGTATGAAATCATGTTAAATTTGGATAATGATTTGAGCAGGAAAGAGGGTGCAAGGTAATGAGAAACGAAGGAGGAACGATTAACGACGGCATTGTATGGAAAATTGGGTTATTTTTAGCAGCGTAGCGAGTGAGATACGGATTTATGTAAGTGTATGAAATCATGTTAAATTTGGATAATGATTTGAGCAGGAATTAAGGGTGATAGCTAGTCGAGGTGTAGTATGATAATATTTTTCTTGGATTTATTAATGTAGACACGCGGAGAATTTTAGCGTAATATTCCAAGATTTTATTTGTGGAAATTATCTAATTATTGAGATTTGTTAATATTTGGCTGGATTGTCGGCTCGGGGTGGAAGAGGGTGCAAGGTAATGAGAAACGAAGGAGGAACGATTAACGACAGCATTGTATGGAAAATTGGGTTATTTTTAGCAGCATGGTGAGTGAGATACAGATTTATGTAAGTGTATGAAATCATGTTAAATTTGGATAATGATTTGAGCAGGAATTAAGGGTGATAGCTAGTCGAGGTGTAGTATGATAATATTTTTCTTGGATTTATTAATGTAGACACGCGGAGAATTTTAGCGTAATATTCCAAGATTTTATTTGTGGAAATTATCTAATTATTGAGATTTGTTAATATTTGGCTGGATTGTCGGCTCGGGGTGGAAGAGGGTGCAAGGTAATGAGAAACGAAGGAGGAACGATTAACGACGGCATTGTATGGAAAATTGGGTTATTTTTAGCAGC
>NIJG01000123.1:9935938-9947489 GCA_002201625.1 Euglossa dilemma | reverse complement strand
TAATATATTTAATATATTAATTACTGCATTAACCGCATTGAAACCACCAACTAATAAACTACTTAAAAATTCATTTGCCCATCCAACTCTAACACGCGCATACACAGAGAGACTGAATTAAACCTCTGCCTTAATCAATTCAGTTTTTGTTACCTGGAACGATCGGTCGAGCAACTTTCCTCGCGTGTCTTGCACGATACATCGCGGAAAGGGGGTAAAAAGCACGGGTGATCCCGGGAGCGGGCAAAAGAAAAATGTCGGCGGCTTAGGAGGGAACGGGGGTGCTCTTTTTGCGGTTTCCTAGGGTGGAAGTTCGGCCGAGTCCGGGGCACGGAGAATGAATTCATCGGTAGATGCGGTTGACAGGGCCCTGCGATCTTCGAACTTTCGTAAACGCGGGAACAGGGCCGTATCAACGCCACGACTTTCGCCAACTTTTGAACTAGGCTTATCCCTAAACCGTAAACGTCCTCCAAGATTCGCCTGACCTTGAAGCGACTATGCTTTCGTTCTTACGAAGGCGTTGGAAGTTTCTGAAACGATCGTATCAATAAAAAGTGACGCCATTTGCCGGTGTCCCGACGTTTATGGAGGGGCTCTGATGCCGGATCTGTAGCCAATCTAATGGAACTATTTGGAATTCTGCGAGGCCCTATGGACTTTCCACCGGAAGGGGGATGAAACGTATTTTTGCAAATCTACCCTTTGCATGATATAAACTTCCATTTCTATCCTTTTCCTACGTTTTGTATCCTAGTTTTATTCGTTTCTCTATTTACTTTTGTCGATTATCGATTTGGAGAATTATTTCAAAGTAAACGGTGCGAATGTTTTGGTTTTGATAGGTATAAGTTTCCTCGATAAAGAGTTCGATATAAAATTACGATACGAAAATACCTAATGTTTTTAAAATAAACGAATAAATCTTAAGGAATTTATGTATTTCGGATAAGGTCGGGAAAGTAACGGAAATTGGGAGTTAAAAGAACGTTAGGAAATTTAGTTTCACGGTAGGGACAGGGAGAGATACAATTACGGCGTCAAAAAGTAGCAGTTTTATTTCCGGAAGTACTGCACGCCCAATTAACCGCCGTTTATTGGTCCCAAAAGTAGCGTTTGTCTTTTACGCCGTGATCAAAACTTTCCGCTGCCGATTGTACGTTGTTATATCGACGGGACTAACTCGCTTCTAGGAATATAGCACTCCTGGGAAAATTATGAATCCGCGTTGATAAATGGCCGGAACTGTGTATGCATTTAAACATGGCTTTCATAGCGTTTTGACTCGTTCGAGGACAGGGACAATTAACGACGAACAACTGCTAGAGCAATCGACGTTTCGTGTTTGCTGTAAAACGTTTCACGCTGGAAGTTTGCTGGTGCAATTTATCGTTCGTAAGAACCTGCACGCTTTTGCTATATAGTAGCTATATTTCAGCAGCGGCGGCTGCATTTCAATTTGTAAATTCAAAATGACCGATTGAAAGTGTTAATTAGAGTTTTAATACGCAGTCGATTGTAACGAACTTCTCGTAGATAAATAAAATATCGTATTTGGGTTATTTATGTTATTTTGGTTATTTAGGGCAACCTTTGTTAATCATGTATTAAAATTACCAATGTAGTTCTCTGATCTACTTAATGTCGTTTAAGTTAGTAGTAGTGAGCTTTTATTTGAATTAATTTAAGAAACTAGTAATTTGGAAATAAAGAATTTTATAAAAAGATATTAGTAAATGTTAATTTTATTTATTACAAATTGATTTACGTATTTGTATAATCCGATCTTCTCTACGTATTGGTGTTCTAAGTTTCTCTTTTACTTTTTTTTTTATTTATTACAATCTAATTATATTCGACAATAAATGATGTATTCATGCATATGTAAAAATGTATTCAAAATTGTTCCACAGGTGCATAATTACAATAGTTCNAAAAATATATTCAAAATTGTTCCACAAGCGCATAATTACAATAGTTCAACTATTAATTGAATAGCTATTTTTATTTCTTATTTTCCATAAATTACACAGCTGTTCGATGATAGTAAAATTTCAGAATATCACGTGCATACATAGTAAACAATGATAAATTGAATTCAAACAGTTATCGACTAGCTAAACACAGTACATTATGACATTACAATTAGTAGACATATTGTTCTCATTTAATAATACATCTTTAATAATCACACTTTCATCCTCTTCATTTATCGATTCTGATACTGTCGATTACTTATTCGTTAAATGCAATTTATTATTATTAAAACGATTAGAACTAAAGTGACGGCAAATACGTGTTAACAAATACAACACGAAAATATGCAATATCGTTGAGAAGAACCACTATATTTATCTTCCCACGAAATAAACAATCATGTGACATCACCAATCCACCACCATGAAACACGACTTGCCCCCTAACAATCTACAAACCCCGAATAAAAAACGCATTCACCCCATGAATCGCCCAATGTCCCATTCATTCGCCACATCTCGTCGCGTAGCTACGAACACCGCTCAAACTCGCACTAACCGGAGCCAAACTGTTACTATTACTCACAATCAGATCGATACCTCGAATTCAACCACCGTGAGGAATTAAACGAGACGTTATGCAGATCGTCCCGTATCCAAAGAACGTAACTCGAAAATTTCGCGATGGTATAGACGACCCGGTGATATCGGTGATAAAATGGAATAGAAAACGGACAAAGAAACAGTTTCCTTTACGATCGTGGTACGGTGAGATCATGATACGTGACCTTGAGCGTGAAACCGCCAGGATCGACGTCGGAGCGAGAAACAGGGATGATAAAAGGCAATCGCAGCTGGTCGTAAATTGGGCGAAATTAAATGGAAAAGAAGGAGAGGGGTCGCGGTAAAGTGGAAACGGAAAGGGAAAAGAAGAAGAAAGAAACAGTGCGACGTGTATGATGCCGGTTATGGCGGATCAAAATGGGACATGATGGGACACGATGAAATCCTGGCTCACTACCAGCCGGAATGGAACGTCGGTGAATGAGAAGCTACGAGTGATAAGGTCGAGGGAACGCGAGGCTGGTGATGATCGTTCTCGAGAGGCATTTTTGGCCTCGTTACTCGGGTGTACGAATTGAAATTCGGGTAAATGGATCTTGATTGTTCGCGTCGGGGGACAGTTTATGTGGGGATTAGAGTTTCTCGAGAGTAATTGGATAATTAAGCTTGCGGGGCTTGAGTACGTGGTATGGGCTCGTAAATCTGAACTATGATAAAAGTAAGTTTGTAATACGGTTTTCTTTTTCGGTTGGGGATAGGTTGGTGAGGGTGCTGGAATTTTTAAAATAACTCAATAGTTGTAATGCAGGGTTGTTACTAATATACGAGTTATATTTAGGATATAATATATTAAAGTAACAAAACAGAATATTATTTTGTTTGATAGATAGCATGGTATTCAAATTGAAGGAACAGATATTAAATTATAATTTATAACTCGTCGATTTTTATAATAATTAAATTGACAGGTGGTAAATAGGTGGCACGATGTCATAAATCTTTACTATAATGAAGTAAGTTTGCAATGCAGTTTTCTTGTAGAGTTAGTGATGAACTGATGGTGGTGGAATTTTATAAATAAATGAGTGAAAATTATTACTGTTATAATAGGATATATTGTAATAATGTAGGGTTATTATTAATATATAAATTATGTGTGATATAATCTGCTAAATTAAAAGAATAAAAAAAGATAGCTGTAGCAATGTATTTAAATTGAAAAAGCAGATATTAAATTTTAATTTATTACTTGTTAGCTTATATAATAATTAGAATTGTGGGTAGGTGGTATGGGATCGTAAATCATAACAATAATGAAAGTAAATTTCCAATGTGGTTTTCTTGTTGGCTTTGGAATAGAATGATGATAATAACGGAATTTTACAAATGATTTATTACTGAAAATTGTTACTGTTATAATGGGTTGTATTGTAGTAATGCATAATTGTTACTAATGTACGAGTTATGTTTTATTAGGGTAATAAAATAGATCATTACTCTGTTTGATGGATAGTAATGTATCTCAATTGAGAAAACAGATATTAAATTATAATTTATGACTTGTCAATTCGTGTAATTATAATATTATTTTCTATCGCTATATATAATACTTGTTGTATTGTTATTTATATTAATATTATACTAAGATAATATTATTTGATATTTAATATTATTATAATTAACATATCGTTATATGAAATGTGTCAGATTGTAATGAAACAGTTGCTAATCTCCTGATAAAACAATAAGCATACAAATATCGTTTATCAGGGTTGCATAGAATACCGTCGGTCTGTTTCAAAGGACAAAGATTATGATACTACTTTGTGATCCTGGAAAAAGTGTAAAGAAGGAGAATATTAATGGCTGTTTAAATATTTCAGGGTTTGGGATATGTACAAGAGACTTTAAGTAACTAGAATAGATTATAACTCAAGATGATCTGGGATTAAAGAGAATATCATAATGGAAACTCAAATGGCTTGAAATGTAACGCTATGTTAATATGCAATAATGTTATCATTGTTGAACAACTATGCGTATTCTTATATTTCTAAATGAATTATTAACAATAATTATAGTAATATAATTATTGTTACACTATGTTGTTTTTCAATAATGTTATCATTGTTGAACAACTGTGCGTATTCTTATATTTCTAAATGAATTATTAACAATAATTATATTACTATAATATATAAACAATTATTATTTAATTCTAGGTATAATTCGGAAATAAAGAAGCGAGAAATGTATTACGTAATTACTCGTTATAAAAGCAAATGCAAAATTTCGCCATTATACCGGTGGATTTACGAAATAATATAGTAAAAATACAAGTAACATGGCGAGCGCAAAAATTATTACGTCTATAAAACATTAATCTAAAACTGAATGGTTAATTAATATCAAAATTAAAGTTGGAAATCTCCGAATAAGAATTTGGGAAAATTACGATTAGGGAGAAGTCGAAGTATTAAATGATCAGAATCACTGTAATCTCATAATTTAAAGTAAGGAAAAGGGCTTAAAAGGGTGATTAACTTTTTCTTGACCACCAAGTTTCTCCCGGAATGCTGCTCCGGCGCAGATTTAAAATTCATTTATGCTTGAACTTTTGATTACTTGCATGCAATTTAACATTGATTCGAAGGAGATAATAATTCGAAGTTCTCGGGTTGTTTGCGGGCAAAAATTAAATTATCCAAGCAAGGTGAATGAACCGGTTAATCTCGCTTAGAGAAATACACAGTCGAAAAGAAAAACGAGAAATAACTGATTTTAACTTGAGATTAAAGATAACTTTGTCATCGTGTTATAAGATCAATTTTACGATATTATCTTCTTTTTTTATACTATCGTACAATCTTTTTACTCATTTACCTTCGTAATAATTTCACTTTGTACCGCATTATCCACAGAAATTGTATAACGTTGCTGTGACATTAATGAATGATATCACAATTTCAATGAAAATTTTTAAAATGATTGAAAAATAATCTAACTAGGGTAGAGTGCGCTATCTCCGATTTTTTCTTTTTTTTCCATAAAATTCTCTTCTTTACGTTATGTATATATCAAGTCATTCAACCTTTAAAAATTGAATGGTTATGTGACTGGTGATGAACAAACCCAGGACCATTTTGTCCCACGTCTGAGCTTGATGAATATATAGTATGTACTAAATACTACTGCATTGTATATATTGTATTTAGTTATGTCTAGTGTAAAGAATAGTTTTATCTATAACATTATAATTTTATAAAATTAAATTAAAGATTAAGTTTAGTGTTATTAAACACTAATCTATATTATTAAGCTATTTACGCTATCCAATATCCTGTTATTTTATTGTATCTAAATTAAACGTTTACCAATTCAATTCCCATCGAATTTCTCTCTTGAAGATTTCAAGATCAGCCAAACGCGTAAACTAATACCAACTTCTCTGTCTGACAATGAGTCAAAACCACTTTGTATCTTCTATTCAGGGGTTAACGCGTGTTATTCTAATCACGCTTGAAGTACCACAAAGTAACAGCCGTTCTCTGAATTACTTAGAATTCTATCATCTCGATAAAAGCTTGCTAAGAAATTCCACGGTTGTATCGTGAATAATAAATCGGCGTGGACTCGAAAATAGCGAGCAAACGTGTCCGTAAGTAGCATAAGTATTTCGTAGTACAGGAAATTTCGTTCATCCATCAAAATAAATTTTTGATCAAACGGGATGAACGTTGCTGTGGCACGTAGCGGGGTCAAAAACCGTAGAATTCGTCGCAGGTATTTCCTTTCTTTTTTCTTTTTTTTTCACCCTCCCCCCTTTCTTTTTCCATTCGCATTTTTGCTTCTAGCCCGGTCTGAAACTGCGAACGAAAATCTGGGTCGACAGTAAAGGGGTCTGCAAAAGGATCTCCAGGAGAAAAATTCTTCGCTCTCTTCATGGCACCTCTGGGCGCGTGTCGCAGATAGCAAAAAGGACCAGTCAAATCGAACTGATCTTGTTGCAGACCGGAATATTACCTTTTATTGTACCAGGTATTCGCGGCGGATAATCTCGAGGCGCCCATTTTATCACTCAACCATCCCCTTCGTAACTCCTTTTCTTATCTGTCCACGGGAGGCGAAGTTCCAGCTCGACTGCCAGGAGTACCCGACGAAATCGTCACTGAGCTTCGCACCTTGTTTTGCGTTCATTTAATCTTCAACTTTCCTCGTAAGCGGAATAGAATCCAAAGCGATCCCCGCTTCGCGATTGCATTCTGCTGAGATTCCGCAAACGATGATCTCGTAATCGATTCTAAAGAGCTTTTTGCCGAGCGGTTATTCCCTGGTTAACGTTCTCGCGAGGAATTAGAAGCTATTATTACGTATTAACGCGTTTACAAAGTTATTAGCTGGAAATCATTGAGAACTATTGCAGCATCGTAGGCTAGAGTTTATCGAGTAGGTCTCTCGGTCATTTCGAGATCTTTGTTCTCCGAATTCGAGTTATTCAGAGATTTCAAATCTTCCTTACAATTCCGAGAGAACTTCTTCTGGCTCTGACAATCTCGAATAATACGATTTTCGTATAAGAAAATTGCATTTTATATGTAATATCGTAATCCGTAAGGTAACTGTAATATCGGAGGCTCGAGGACCCTAAACGGATAAGGGTCTTGAAAGGGAAAGTGTGAGAGTGTGTGGACAGGACGAAAACCAGACCCATCGAGAAAATATTCCTTGACGAACAGTCCTTCGATGGATCTGTAATATTTTCGATGAGCGAAGTTGTGAGAGGAGTTTTAAGAACAGTTAAGGAAAGTAGAGGACGATCCTTTTGAGAAAGTAGTGTTGCGTAAAGTTGATAACAAGATCTCGAAAGAAATCGTAATGGTTTCTTTTATTTTTATATATCACTAATTTTTTCTTGAACCTTTTTCAAGTAAACACTAAATTATTTAACAAAATTTTTATTCATTATTTAAAATATGGAAAATAACGTTTTCATAAGAACCACTGTACATAAATGTTTCTATTGTACTTTTATTTATTTATATAAAACAAAATTGATGCAAATTTAAGGTTAATTTCTCCATACTTTCGACGATTGTCAAAAATTTATATCAGATTCTTTAGGGTTTGTGTGGGGAGATCTGATTAGAAAATCCAGATCAAGTTTTTGTCTGATAGATATAGATTAGATGAAGAATTAAAGAATAAAGAGGAAGAATTAAAATACTCTATAATTGTTGGCATTCGATCGAGAAGTGCCATCTATATATTCATAATTTCCTTCTTGAAATAAATGATTAGAAGTTTGAAATTAGTTCAGCGCGGTTCTTAAATAACTGGGAATTGAGAATTACACAGGATATATTAATTCATTATCAGAGATAATTTAGGATCATAATTTGTTACAATAGACAGGAGTATTTTCTATCCGGGGTTGAATGACTTAATACTTTGAATGTGCCAAATTTGAAATTTCGGATTTTCGATCCTTATTTTATATTAAGCTTAATTAAGCTTGCGTAGTATATTCGAGAGCTTTATATATAAAATTCAAGTGGAGAAATACCTCTGTGACTGAGCAATTTAACTACCTAGTATTTAATGAAAAACAAACATCGTAATTCGTATCATAAAGTGTTAAACTTAAATTCGCACAATTCTGGATGGAATCACTTACTGAAAGATAAATTTATATCATATATGTACAAATTGCCTTATATTATCATTCAATCTATATTATTCATATATGGTGATATTAGATTTTCGTATAGAAACCATACGTCGGTGTGTTTTATAGGTAAAAATAAGATTAAAACATCCTACAGTCAAAAGTACACAAAAATTCTATGACATATTTTTCATATTAAATATTCTACATCTCATATGTATTGTATTAAACGTACAGTATTTTACTCTATATATATTGAATTATAATATTTTATATTCCGAATTTTATTTTCATTTATTATACTGAACATGCAACATTTCCTACTTTACACATTGTATTAAATGTGAAATATCTTATTTTCCAGATACATTGTACTCGATATAAAACATTTTATATTTCCCATGTTATGTTACTTATAGCCTACTCCATATTATAACATAGAATATATAATTATATATAATTTACCGCAAGTATCCGATATTTTATATTCACTCGTATCCGCAGCCAATCGAAAATATTTAACACGCGCGTAATGGCACGCACAAAAATTACTAACACCCGATGAAACAACGTCCACTTTCATCTCATAACCACACACACATACACCGCGAGTGCAGAAAATGCACGAAATGAACCGTTAACGACTCAGTAAACCGCGAGCTCATCCGGCCCTCGAATTTCACGGAGAAATTACACGACAACGATGCACAGGGAAAATTCTATAAAACAATAATTCGTACGCCTCTCCCTTTGTGCACCCACGATTCTTCGTTACCGGCTCATCGAATTTCGAGTGCGTTCGAAAGCATTTCGATATCTATCTCTGACGGTCTCTGTTCGGGCGTTCTCAAAAGAAATCAGGGGCCCGATGGTTTAACGCCCCGCGGCCATTGCGAAGATTATCAAAATAACGGGGATGCGTTAAGCCACGGCATCGGGCTGCCGTTTAAGTGGCGATATCCGATAACTTTGTGTCAATAACCACTGGCAAACTAGCTCGGTATAGCGAGTCGCCGCTCGAAGTGGAACAGCCCTGTATCTGATCAGGCAGTTACAGTTCAATCGATAGCAAGCTGATATTCCCGGGGCGGAGATTTAATTCGTTAATGGATAAGACTCTCTCCGATCAGGTACGCGGTATTCTAAATGTGCTTGCCAGAAGAGTTTCGGCTTCATTTCGTCTTGCCATATGCGTTTATTTATGGTTTGATAATGCCACACGTGGTGTCTCGTGATTGGTGCGTATAGGGATGGAAACAGGAATGGACTCACGATGTGAATGTTAGTTGGGTGAATCAGGGATATATTGGACGTGGAAAAAGGATTTGAGTTAAGGTGAGTGTATTTAATGTGTATTTAATGAGACTCTCAGATTTGTGGGTAAAGTAAACCACGTATTTTCCTAACTAGTTAAATGTGGCGACCTCTTCATAAAGCACCTTCCAGTGTGTGTCGCAATAATCAAGCGATGACGGATATAGTCGTCAAACACAAAGTAAATTATTTATAATATTCATTTGTTTTTTTTTTTTTTATNTGTGGGTAAAGAAAACCACGTATTTTCCTAACTAGTTAAATGTGGCGACCTCTTCATAAAGCACCCTCCAGTATGTGTCGCAATAATCAGGCGATGACGGATATAGTCGTCAAACACAAAGTAAATTATTTATAATATTCATTTGTTTTTTTTTTTTTTATTTTGTGTTGATCTCTAAATATTTTAAAATTTACGAATGTAATTTAGTTTTCGCCAAAATTACAATTTAAATATCAAATTGTAACAAAATTTTACCCATGACGGATATAGTCGTCAAACACACTTAACTGGTTAAATAAGACCATGAGTTTGATTTAAAAATAATTACAATATTAACAAACTTAATGTAAGTTGATTAAATCGGGTCCCGTGTTAATTTCATTTTGCAATATACGTTTATTTATGATTTGATGTAGTTAGTATGTGTGCATATGAAAACGGAAATTGGAGTTATGGTGTGAATATTAATTTGGAATGATTGAATTGGGTGAATCAGGGATTAATTGAGCGTGCAAGAAGGATTTGAGTTAGGATGAGTATATTTATTTCCATTTTGGTATTTATGTTTACTTATGACTTGATAATGGGATACGTGATGTTTTGTGGTCGGTATGTGTGCATATGAAAACGAGAATGAGAGTCATGGTGTGAATATTAATTGGGAATAATTGAATTGGGTGAATCAGGGACTAATTGAGCGTGGAAGTAGGATTTGAGTTAGGTTGAGTATATTTAATTTCATATCGCAGTATTCGTTTATTTATGATTTGATAATGCGACACGTGGTGCTTTGTGGTTAGTATGTGTGCATATGGAAACGGGAATAGGAGTCATGAATTTTCATTGGCAATGATTTAGTTGGTGGAACGAAGGATGGATTGAGAGGACTAAGTGTTTTAGATTAGATTGTGGATTATAATTGATTACAGTTTATTATAATTAGAAATAATTGATAACAGTTGAAGATAGATTAAAATTGAGTAAAATGTGGAAAGAAGGAACGTTTGAATTTGATATTTACTCGTGTTGAAGATACGTTCAGGGCATCAGAATGTGGTTGGTGGTGGCTTGTATTTGGTATGCGTGGATATGAGAATGGGGATGGGAATTGTAGTGTGAATGTTCATTGCGAGTGATTAGGTTTCGAGAGCCAGGGATGAGTGGGAGCACTGAGTGTTAGGGTTTAGAGCATGGAAGTAGGGTGAATGGATATATCAAGATTTAGGTTACGGTGATTGTAATTCAATTATAATTGACAATAATGTTCTACAGAATATATTTAATGATACTTTCGTAAATAAATATTTTATTAAATTGTGATTCTCTGTGATTGCTATTGTAATTCAATTATAATTGATAATAATGTTCTACAGAATATATTTAATGATACTTTTGTAAATAAATACTTTATTAAATTATGATTCTTTGTAATTGTAATTTTAATTCAATTATAATTGATAATAATGTTCTACAGAATATATTTAATGATACTTTCGTAAATAAATACTTTATTAAATTATGATTCTCTGTAATTGTAATTTTAATTCAATTATAATTGATAATAATGTTCTACAGAATATATTTAATGATACTTTCGTAAATAAATATTTTATTAAATTATGATTCTCTGTGATTGCTATTGTAATTCAATTATAATTGAAAATAATGTTCTACAGAATATATTTAATGATACTTTCGTAAATAAATATTTTATTAAATTGTGATTCTCTGTGATTGCTATTGTAATTCAATTATAATTGATAATAATGTTCTACAGAATATATTTAATGATACTTTTGTAAATAAATA
>NIJG01000123.1:9909502-9925790 GCA_002201625.1 Euglossa dilemma | reverse complement strand
AAATCTTCAAAGCTACAAAATTGTTTCACCATTGATCGAGAGAACAAAAATTCGTATTTATAACTGTCATAGAATTCTATGATATTAATTTTTCCTAGGCAAAGTTGTTATTCTATTCCTTAATTATTATAATATTAATATTAGCATCATTATTATTATATCCTTACACTGCTTTTATTTATTATTCAACTACTGTCGTTATTCCTATTATATTTATAATCTTTTAAACTCATCTTTTGGACTCATCATTCAATATCCTCCACATTCATCTTTATTCATCACGTAATCCAACAGATTCGTCCTGCTCACGAAGCTTGACAAACGCATTCGCGATACTTACGGCTAATTTCCACGACTAAACACCGCCAGACACGCACTCACTCTACCATTTCTCTGACACATTTTTCCCCAGGGGAATTTCGATGGCGGGAAGCTGCGGCTTTCAGAGACAATTACGCGGAGGCAGCGTGGCCCTCAGAAATCGCGTCACCTCTGTCCATCCAAAATTGCACACTCGACACCGATATCCGAGCCGAAATATGAAGCTCTTCTAACGAGTAGCATAGAGAGCGTCGAGCTTTTTCACCGGCAAACGAAACGTTGACGAACAGAGGATGACTGGCATCTATGGTCAATAAAACGAGGAAAAAAGCGAGCGAAACAGAAACAGAGGCAGAACGAAGAAGGGAAGAGGGACGGCCTAGGAAAAACAGGCACGCCGGTCGCCCATCGTAACTCGACGTGGATAAGGGTGCAAAGAGAGAACAGGGGCCGCGTTAACCAATGCTTTTTTCCGACGAAATTAGTTTACCAGAGATCTGTCGGCCCGATAGTGAGATTCGACTCGAAAGGGATAAACAAAATTGCACGGGGTCGCAATAGGGGGAAACGAACGTTTTTCACGAAGGGGAAGGGAGATACGTTGATGATAGGAAGGTTCGAGAGAGAAGGGACAATTATGGGGTTACGAAATGTGTGAGTGTATTTGGTGATTTGTATTTGGCGGTTAGCGTGCGAATGAGTCGCCATTTGGCGAGTGGGGCCTTGTTGGGAAACAGAACGAAACATGGCGAAGTGAGAATAGGCATGAGAGACTTTAGAGGGGCCTTATATATTTGTACTCATAATTATGAAAGTGATCTAAGTCAAAATTAAAGAAAAAAGAAAAATGAGTTTAGCAATTATTTCACATCTCATTATTTTAAACTAAATTAATAAAAATAAATACATATGACTTAGACCATTTTTATAATTATGGGCACGTAATTGTGTGTTAGTAAATGTTAATACAGGATAAATTGATTTTTATTTATTGATAATGATATTTGATTATCAAAATTGATGTGTCCAAGACACGTGGCTTTAACACTAAAATTTTCAAAAAAGTTGTTTCTTATTAACAATTTGTCTTATTCTATCATCTTCAACTTTTTCTTTTAAGAAGCTCTAAATTTGTTTGCTTTCACTTTCCACATTTTCTCATTATTTGTACATTTTTCTCTGCACTGTATCCTGTTAAAATTCGCTTCATTTTGCGGATGATTAATTCAAGATTTATTTCCGGATATTTCTTACCCCAATTTTTTTCATAAATAGTATAAGATTAAAAGTAAAGTTTGTAACAAATTTACACGTCTACCTTCTTCCAATCGTTTTTTACGAATTTTTAAACAGAGCTTATATCGTATTAATCTTAAATCTAGCTGAACGTTTTGTAGCAAGTGCGATACAAAATATATAAAAGATAATCGTGTATTATTTGATTCCCAACAAGACGAGTTGTGTGTTTGAAGGAAAAGGGACTAAGGGGAGAAAAAAATCGGACAACTATTCCTTTGCATTTCCATTCCCGGGAGAAGCATCGATTTGCTCGCCGTCGAATCCCTTGTTTTCGAGCCATTTCACCGAGAGGGAAACGCGAGCGAATAAAGAGTCGTGGAAGGAAGCGAACGCGTCTTCGAGAGATCTTCTTGGTTACCTTTGCCACCGGACCCCAGATTGATGGTTTGCCCTGATCCGGCGGGATGCGTCCAGGATAAGAGACGAATCGCGGCTGATCGTTCGAGCGTAATGAGAAATCGGTTCGCTTTCGTGTTGGCCAGCTTCGTTTTTTTAACGGTGTGCCCGCGCGCGGGCTGATCTTTAATCTGTTAATGGCCGTCGGTGAGAACTCCAAGGCACGATGATGTTTGATCTTCCAGACTCCGGGTCGAGACAGGTTCGAAGCTTCTTCGAAGGAAAGTTTTCGTTACGGATCGAAGGATTTCTATGGGAAATTGTTGGAGAGTTCTACCCTTCCGATCTCTATTGCTAGACGCTTCTAGCGACAACTGGTATTTTTCGGCGTTTCATTAAAATCTCACGATGAAGCACGCTTCCTTCCGAACAATCGTATGAGAGAATATAATCCTAATCTATTCAACGAATTTTACAACTGGAAATGAATTGGGTCTGTATGATAATCGAGTTGTGACAGGTTGACTCTGATTCTTTGAATTTTTGTATTAATTGCGGATTATGTAGTTCAAAGATTCGTTCTTTAGGAATCGAGCGATGGGTTTTCATAGATTTGATTAGTATTCGGTCCTATAATCCTTCAGGAAGAATTAATCTAACTGCATCCTTTTACAAACGTATACTAACTAAATTGTATAGGAGTAAGAATATTTGATACAATTATTAGAATGAAAGATGAATAGACTAAATAGCTACAGGTATGAAGGACGTAGTGAATGTTTAATTTAAGAAAAAGCGTTTTTAGAATGCATCATATGTGTGTATAGTGTTTGTAAATGAATAAAAAATTACTGATCGATGAAACAGTGAATAGTATCAAGAGTCATAAAGTCAATGTGATTATTATTAATCGTAATAACACATTGCTTTTAATTTCTTTTTAGCTCGTAATAAATATATTTTAGAATCTAACGTCTTTTTCTTTTCGTCAATCCATATTCCCTTCAATTCTAGTTTCGTAGTTTTTATTTACTGCGACGGAGAGTATGAATTCTGTTTGGATTGTACGTGTGGATGTTGAATTCTACATTCTGTTTTTTGGTTCCACTTGTCCGGTGTATCAGTGTTTTTATAAATTTAGTCGTGTCGCGATCGATTGATGTAGTGGGTGCGTGTTTTTCTATTTGTTCTGTATTTGTTAGAGGTGTGCACGAGTTTCGGCGTCTTTAGGTAGTGGTGGTTGTTTAAACAAACCAACAAACGATCTACATCCCCTTCGTGTAGTGGTGATTTATAGTCTCGTACTAGAAACTAACCTAAACTGTATCCTGAGTGTTGGTGAATCATTGGACGTTGGTAATAAAGAAATAAAACTGTCATTTATTAACTCCGAACGCTCTGTGTTTTTTAAATGAATCGAGAAAGTGAATAATTAGGTTCAATTCTATGTAGTTTGGTTATTGCAGGATAATCTTGTGCTTCTTCCATCGAAATATTAAATTTCAAGCTAAAGAAATAAACGAGTAACTTCGAATCAAAGCATATTAGAGAAAATATAGGAATTCTGTGTAGTTTTGTGATTGTAGATTAGTCTTGTGCTTCTTCCATCGAAGTTAGAAATTTTATGCTATAGAAATAAACGAATATTTTCGAATCGAAGCACATTATAGAAAATATAGGAATATTTTCCTACAATATTTCATCTTTCGAGTGTTAAATCAGAGAGTAAACGCGAGGATAATATTTCGGCACGTTATGAATTAATTTCATTTGAGTAATAATCACCAGTCAGATCTGTATCTCTGCCAAATAATCAGAAGCGGCATAAATTGTTTCATCATTGACTTTGTCAGCGTTATATGAGGTTATAAGACAATGCATTTCACCGAAACGTCCATCGAACAGTCTAGTGATTCTTGTTATAAAAATTATAATAATACGAGAGGGATTCATAGGTATTTTCACAAGTTGTTAACCAAATTGTATGAATAAGCGATCAGAGGTGGATAAATTCAGCTCGCAGCATCATAAGCCGCAATAATCCATAACGGAATGATATACGTATGCAATAATAACATCAAGGAGGGGAATTAAATTTATCATAATGGAACAGATAATTCATTGAATGTAGGATAAGTGATACCAATTTAGTGGCGAAGGAGGACGATCATTATTACTCTTCGGGCAGACATACACGCCAATCTATGTTCGCATTAAATAATGCAATTGATTAAAGTCGATTGGTATAACATAGAATGAAATAAACTATAGATAACACTCATTTCGAATAAACGATATTCCGTGTATCACTGGGCTGCAATGAAATTTCAAAAATTATTTAAAGAAAAAAATATATAAATACATTTAAATAAATTAAGGGAAAGGGATTAGTATATGAAATTATTTTTAATATAGAAACGAAAATTGATAAGAATTTTTAATTACAACTCATGACTTCGATATGGACATCTTTATCATTCCTCCCACAACAAAATTTCATACCGTAATTTTCGTAAATTGTATTTTCTCTCGAAAATTAAGTTATGGCACTCAGAAATCAGTAATATCATATTTCTTCAGATTAGTGTATGGTACGGTTAATAAACCAAAACTCGTGAATAAATAATAAGACACATGGGAATGATTAATATATTACACAAACTGTACGATTAAATCAAGTTTACTCATTCCGTAATCACATTACTTTTTAATTAACCGATACTTTCTATTATTGAAAGTCAATAATCACCTTTTATTTCTGCGACGGAATCAATATTTTAACGTACTCTATTTCGTGTCCATGGTGTTATTACAAAGTTATTCGCATCACAAATTATGCACACCTCGTCCTAAATCCAGAAACCCAGAGGTACCTAATTTCAAACCACCTCTAAACAACTATATCTCATTAAACGAGCGGTTTATTATGAAATACACGAATGTATGTTTGAATATAAGAGCTAGGAGTTAAGAGGTATCGACCTGTGCCGAAAAAAGATAAATAGAGAGAGAGTTGATGTAATTATAATTTACCTGAATGAATAAGCAATTCATAAACAATTCTTTCGTGCAATATTTTCTGGCTCTCAGTGGATTCTAGTGTTTATACCATGTTAGTATAATACAAAGAAGATCCAAGAAAAAGAGAAACCTTACCTCATTACACCGAAACACGACAACTCAGAGCCATCACGTAACGTTACATGCTACCACGAAATCCGAAACTCGTTACATAATACGAAAGACAGCATCGCGAAGCAGTTTTCCAATTCGTGATAAGATCTTCCTACACCGGGGTCCAAGTCCCTCGGATCATAGCGACGCAACAGAAGCGGTTGAAATAATAACCTTGTGATAGCGACATCGAAACGAGAGCACGTCTCGTTTCCAGAGAATCAGAAAAGGAGGGAAGGACAAACAAACAGAATGCGAGATACGTTCATAGGATGGCCTTTCAAAGAGACAGAGAAAGAGACCGGCAAACAGGGGGACAGAAAGGGACAGAGAAAAGAGAAACAGCAACAGAAATAGAAACGGAGATTGGGATAAAGAGCAAAGACAGAGACAGCGATAAAACAGGAAATAGGAGAGACTCGGACAGAGATAGACGTAGAAACAATAACAGAAACAGTGAAATAGGAAGAGACAGAGACGGTAACGGTGATAGAGAGGAAAACGGAGCGTAGATGCAGAAATAAAAATAGAGTTAGATACAGAGATAGAGGTGAAGATAGAGACAGATATATAGGTAAATATAGAAAACTGAGATAGGTACAGAGATAGAGATAGAGACGAAGATAGAGTCAGAGATAGAAGGAAAGATATAAATAGAGATAGGTACAGAAATAGAGATAGAAGAAAAGATAGAAATAGAGGTAGAAATAGAGATAGAGGCAGAGATAGAAACAAAGTAGAAACACAGATAGGAACAAAGATGGAGACAAAGATAAAAACAGAGGTAGGAATAGAAATAGAGGAAAAGGTAGAAATAGAGATAGAACAAAGATAGGAACAAAGATGGAGACAAAGATAGAAACAGAGGTAGGAATAGAAATAGAGGAAAATATAAAAATAGAGATGGAAGCAGATAAAAACAGAGATAGAGATGAAAGAAAAGATAGAAACAGAGATAGAACGAAGATAGGAACACAGACGGAGACAAAGATAGAAACAAAAGTAAAAATAGAAACAGAGGAAAAAATAGAAATAGAGATAGAAGCAAAGATAAAAACAGGGATAGACGAAAGGATAGAAACACAAAGACAGACAGAGAGCGATAGAAACACAAAGAGAGATACAGCGCGAAGAGAAAAAAACAGAGAACCATGAGAGAGAGGGAGAGAGAAAGAGAGTGGGGCACTTCGATCGGATAGAACAAAATGTTGCGAAGGCAGGAACAACGTGGAAGTTGGAAATGCGGGACGCAGCGGACCATAACGAAACCGTTTGTCGCACATGAACAGCCGTGTAACGAGCACGATAAGGCTTCCGGGTCCGGCCGAAGTGCATTTCACACCGGTCGAAGCTGTCCTTGTCAAACTGTTGCGCTGTATCGGCCGCGTCGATTCGGCATTCACTGCAGGAACAATGAAATTGCGGTGCAGAGGACAGGGAATTACGCTCGCGTCGGCCGCTTTGTTTAAACGAAAAGAGACCCGGCCAGGAAATTCGACTTGCTCCTTTTCCACGATACCGAGACCACGCGACAGTTTCCGGGACTAGATGTCCCTTCCTCTTCCCCTTCGTTTCCATGCTAAAGACCCTCGTCCACTTAACCACCCGGTTCACGTGAACTGGATCACGATGGGCTAACTTCTTCATAGACTCGTCGCGCTAAACAGAGCGTGCGACAGTGGTTCTCCAGTCACGTACCATCTTGATCTGGTTAATTTTCTATCTTCTTCTTGTCCTTGGCGAGACGTAGACCGGATTTCCAAGGATTCCTTCGTAAATACGATGTTTCATTTTCAGGTATGCGTGTGTATTCGGTTTTAGGCTTCCTCGCTGAGAAATCTCGCTCTAGCGAGTACCTAGAGCGATCTAATTTCTTGGGAAAATTACCATAAACCATTCTGTATCTTCGATGAAAATCCAATAATAATTTGGAATCGCTCCGTTTGTTTCTCGGGTATATAAGCTGAATTAAGTTAAGTCTGTATTAACACTAGGTTTATGGAACCCGTCAATTTGACGAGTTAGTTGCTGAAATTATACGATATTAACACATTTAATTAATTTATATTGAGTCCGTTAATATTGCGATTGTTTTAAAATTAAATTCATCGTTTGTTTTTTAAAGAAAATATGAGGTTTCCTTTACTCGTAAATCTGATGAGTGTAAAAATAGGTAAAAATAGGTATACAAAAAACACTCGTAAACCTAGTGTTAAGACAAAATTACCGAATCGGTCAGAAAATTGCACTGTTTGAACTAGCTTCAAGGATGAATATACATAGTAGTTAGTTTCGATGTTGACTGATTGTTAGCCTGGTTTGTTGAGTAAGATCGCGAGACTGTGGGGATTTAGGTTTCAGCTTTAAGGAGATGACGTAGTCCAATTCAGAGTAAGAGAATCTACGAAACCTAGACAGCTAGAATCTTTTCTAATTTTGTATTTTGTAAATTTAACTATTTAAATAAATATTATAATTCGGCTAGGTACCAAGTAACATACGCTGTGCCTTTCAGTGATGCTATTTTCACTTGTTTCTTTAGGATTTATTCGAGAATTTCGATACTCCGGTGCCCTATTTTATTTCATAGCCTCGTTTAATCGAATTTTCAATCGGAAATCCATCTACAAGTCGACGAAAGGTCCGAAATATCTGCTCGATCGGTTTCCTGGCTTCGAGTTTCTAGGTCTAAGGGTCTCTTCTCGATTTACAGCGGGACACATCGAGATCCGTGTTTCGTTCGAACCGTTTTCGACGCTCGAGCCAGCTAACTCGCCAGAAGTTCGGTCGACTTGGAAAATTCGAAGAAAGGAAATTCGCTGGGCGGAGTTCCGTTAGCGCTAAGTCAAAGAAACGGTGCAACCCGGATAATTGACAGATCAATTAGTGGATAGTTATCCGGTTGTTTGCGAACCTTGTTTAGGTGAATTATACGGTTGACACGCAGGAAATATTTCATGAGGCGAGTTTCGAGACGTCAAAACGTTACTTGCGATCTGTCATTTCTTTTACGTCTCTGTACATATTTATACTTCCATTATCTCCGTGGATTATGCAGTCTCGATTTAGGTTTTATAAAATTTATATTTACAAATCCGATATCGTCTCCGATAATTTCCAGACGGTGTCAAAAACTGCCGTTCTATTTTAGACGAAATCCGATTTTCATCGTTTAAATCCAACGAGATTAATTCGTCTATCGAAAGCTTCGACTGCTGGTGTAAAATTATATTCATTTGGCCTTATCACTTGACCCGACGGTATCTAGACCTAAAAAATGTCAAATTGTGTAATCATACGATATCAGAAGGTCAGTAAGTCGTCGAACCAAAATTAGGTATTCCAAGGAATCCGAAATATTCCGCATACTGGAAACTATAAATACGTCCCACAAATTGGAAGTAACTGACAATACGTCAGTTATTCGAACCGGTACAGTTTCCAAAATAACTGTTTCTGGTTAGTAACATGGAAATTCCATCGTATTACATTTCATCCTGCACGTTAGCGCGATTCACATTTACATGGATCGAATTTCGTAAGCTGCGAAACGCTGCAGCTTCGAGCATTACTCACGGGTCCGACTATTTATTTTCCCGTTAGTAACATCTTCGTAAAACAACCCTCAACGGATAAAAACAAACAAAACCAAAAAAAAAAAAGAAATATATATATGTATCCACGAATATCCCATTTCGTAATCTCGCGCAACGTTCGTCGTGAACTACAACTCCAACCGGGAAAAAAAAAATCTCGCGATTACCGACGCATGCAAATCCCTTTATCTTCTCCTGCCGCGACAAAGTACCGAAAAATAACAGAAAAGGAAAGAGAAAAAATAGGGAAAAGCCCTGTCGGAGGGTGGAAACCTTCACGGACGAGTTCAGAGCAAATCGCGACACTTGGCGTGGACGGAAACAGGCACAGCGATCATCTGGTATTTATTCTCGCGGAGAACCGAAGGGTCGAGAGAGAAAAGGGGTTGTGAGAGAGCGAGAGAAAGAGAGAAAGAGCATCGTTGTATCGGTTTAGCCTGTGAAACGCGGTACAATACGAATTTTACGGTCAGTCGTGGATTTATGGTGTTTCGAGTCGTTGGAGCGGGGTGAAAAATTCGCGAACACGACGAGCGAGTGGAGGGGGTTGGAGCGAGCAAATCGTTTATATCGAACAGTTGTGGATTATGGGCCGTTGCGCGATCATACGTCGCAGTTCTACTCGTGCAGATTATTCGCGCTATTAAAAATTCACGTGCCACCGTTAACAGACGCGATTTATCGACGACCGATTCGTTTCGAGGCGGTAACGTCATTACGCGCGGATCATTTTGATGGAACTGTTCCGGTTTTATCACCAGCGATGCAACGGATCGTGTTATGATCGTGTACCGAGGCTTGTCGGTAATTAATATCGCGGTAATGCTGGTATTCGCGCGAAGAGTGTCTGAGTTGAAGAGGTGGATACGTTGAGACTGGTAAGTTGGCAGGCGAAAGGAATGCGGATCTGATTGGCCATAGCACGATAGGTCCACCTTCTCTAACACAGTCAGGAAGATAGGTCACACGAATTTTCGGTATTGGCTGCAAGTGCCGGATCTGCGAATTGCATTGCATTGCATGACGAAGAGAGGGAATTGGGCACGTCGAAATGGAACGGAACAGAATGATGAAGCACTAGTCTAGACATAGAATTGTCTAACGGAAGAATAAAGTCGTTTCCTGTTTAAGAGTAGCGATAGCTACTAGATAGAGTAGTTACCCTCGCGTCGCGATGCCTCGTTATCTAGAGACTTATTTAACACTAGATTTACGGGACCCGTCAATTTGACGGATAGGTTGCTTCAATTATGCGATATTAAAGATTTAATTAACTTATATTAAGTCTGTTAATATTGCGATTGTTTTCAAATTAAACCCATCGTTTGTTTCTTAAAGAAATTATGTGGTTTTCTTTAACATAAATCTGGCGGGTGTCCGTAGAAATAGGTATACAAAAACCCCCCGTAAATCTAGTGTTAACCTCGGTGTCATTAAAAGACGAATCTTTAGATCAGAGAGTGTGAGTATAGAATAAAAAGAAAAGAAGGGGTACGTTTCGTTCTGGGCCTGCTAGGACTCGTCGATAACATTTCTAGAATTTTACGTCTAATACGTTAATAAATTATGGCAATATATACAATGCAAACAATTCGAACAGCAATTGAGTTTGGTAGCTAGGAAAATAGCGAGATCGATTATCCTTGAATCGACTACTCGCAATCTTGATTCTATAGGCTTCTTGCTGATCCTTAAATATTAGACTTAACTGCTATTTAATACACTATAATATTGTGAATAGTATCTAAGGGACACGAAAACTATACTTATGCTTGTACCGAGTCATATTTCAGACGTGGGATACTATTGACAGGTCAGAAATTTGCATTTATAGAAAACGAAAACTTGCCTTCTTAATTCACTCTGTTGGTTAGTGATTCATATTATATCAGAATATGACGTTAAGAGCTTGAGAGAATCTGCTCTTAATAGCCCAAATGCGTAAATCGTAAGAACACCAAATAGAGCATCAAGTATCAACATACTAGCCTCCAAGAATACAATCTAGAGAATAAATTTCGTTATAATCGGTTGATCTCTAAAGATAAGAGAATTTTGAAAACGAATTACGTCGCAAAACTTATCAGATTCGCAGAGCTGTCGTTATTTTAGGTAAAGATTGCGAGAGTAGGAGTCTATCAGTCCAGAGGGGATAGAAAAGAGGCTCATTAGGAAAGTCCTTGGTGACGTAGAAGACCATCGTTGGATTGACCACCTGACACTGTAAAAAGGGAAAGGACAAAGGAAAGTGGAGGAAGAGGAACGGCATTTGTCATCAGGGGTCTGCTGGTAGACTCGTCAGAAGGGATTCTTAGCAGTCTTGAGCTTTAGATGCCGGAATAATGGAGACCGGGTTAAAGGGTCTATCTGTATGAAAGGGATGGTTAGCGAGAATTTTCGAGAATTGTATCTTGGAGTGGGTCTCTCTGATGGTGAGATGTATTTTTGGACTTGGACGAGGGACATGGGCCGTTGGGAAAATGGCGTAGATGGGCGGCGAGAGAGGCGAAGGAGGATTTTTCGTTGATATGGAGGGTGTGTTTTGAGAGCCGAGTTAGAGGGTCGTGAGCCGAGAGAGAGTCGTCAGAGTCGTTAGAGTGTTCAGAGTCGAAAGAGTTGTTGGAGCCTCTCGAGTTCTTTAGTGGTACTGACAATGAGTCGTGTGTTGATTTAGCGTAACTACAGTACATTCGCTATCACTCCACGTTAACTTCTTTATTAATAAAATATTATCCTGTATCTAGATCCTGCCATATGTGAGCAAACGAAGAGTGCTTGCACTAAAGTGTTGGTTATATAAAAAAAAAGAAACGTCGGAAGATTAAAAATAAACTCACCAGCCGCGAAATAAATAAACTGAAAAACCAGAAACGACAATGCGAAGCGGAATCATTCCATCTAATATTGAAGAAGGAAGTNATAAAGAAATTTCTTATTAACGAGGATAAAAATAAATCTTACCAGGAATTAAAAGCACGAACGGATAGAAGTGAGTACACGGTCAGAAACGGAATCATTCCATCTAATATTGAAGAAGGAAGTGTTGCATCGAAAGGGCGGTTGTCAGTCCAGTTTCTGACAGTTGGGTTTTTCTATTATTTAGCACCGATTACGTGTAAGCAAGAGAAAGAGGATGCTGTACATTGTCTGAATTATTAAGTAACATTTCACTTGAGCATGTTTAAACAAGCATGATAAAAGATTCAGTTCGAGACGAAACCGTTATTTCTTTATGTTTGCGAATTGCTTTTCCAAGGAACGTCAAAGAGCATGATTGCAGGAAAATATCAGTTTACATGTAACCCGTAGCGCAGAACGAAAATATGTGTCCCTTGGAAAGTTACGTGCACGTAGCTCGCTTTTTTCCCTAGCAAAGCAATTCTATAAATTCTGTAAATGGAAAACAATAACCGTAGAACCGTTCATCGAGCAAACAGAGTCGCCTGACGGCCTCCTATTCTTTTTCGTTAAAAAGAATATTGCCCACAGGTGAACTCCCCGTGAACTCGATTAGGAGCGGAATTTGGAGATGAAACAGGGATGTCGTTTCTCCAGTGATTCCGTTTGATCTGTCTGTTGCTTGCGAGCTTTCACGTGCCGCAGTTACAAAACATTTCTATCGACAGGTTAGAGATGGAGGCGCTGATAAGAAACGATGTAGATGAACAATATTTCTGACGGATGCAAGTCTTGGATCAGCGAAACACGCTATCCTGAATCTGGATTTCTAGACCCGTGGAATTCTGGATTAATTGGAAAAATAACTATAACTATGACGATGTTTGACACTGTGACGAGTGTACCGAATATGCTAAAAAGTTATGACCGATGTGACGACATTGATGGATAATTATACGTCGAATTCAACAAACTGTCACAAAGTATGATTTACGTGACAAACGATATGACTATAATAAATATTTAAATAATATAACAATGTAACATGTATAAATGAGTTTCTTAATAACTGTGATGAATAATTATATGACAGATATATGTAAGATCGTTTTTTAGTGCAGGGAATTGATTAGAATAATACTGCGATTTCTTTTGGGAATACGATATAACTTTATTAAAATAATCAATTGGATTAGATAACAGTGTAGACATTAGGAATTATTTTTACTTTTAAAAGCAATTTTAGCGAAGTAAGCGAGCTAAGTAAGTAAGAATGAGTCGGAGCATCTAGTGACTTGTCTAATCCAGTTGATTATTTCAATAAAGTTATCATATTCCCAACAGAAGTCGCAGTATTATTCTAATCAATTCCCTTCATCAATAACGATCCTGCATAAACGGCAAGCTTTTATTAACAACCGTATTTTTGTTACTTTGTACGCACTAACCTCGTTAAAATAATCGTTAAAATGAAGATAGATAAGAATCGTTAAAAGGAAAATGTAGCTGTCGTAAACACGAATTTCATCGATGTCGAATGACAGAGGATCTCTTGTTTAAANCACAGTAGTCAAAGGATTAAAAAGGTAAAAAATCTTTATAAGAAAGTTAAAAGACTATTAGATATTTTTGCTTTATCGGAAATATGTTTTCTATGTAAAAAAAGACAAATGAGATTGGGAAATCATATGAAAAAATATTTAAGCTTTTTTTTATATAATATATCGCCCACAGTAGTCAAAGGGTTAAAACTTAAAATTGAACTCTCTGACCGCCTATACTGTTATATATCCCTTTCGTTCTGTCTTGTTTCACGCACAGGTGATTTTTCTCACTCACGCATTTCTTATGTAGCCTGGGCCTTGGGTGGGGCCAGGTACTTGGAACACTTAGGACGCATTTACGATGTAGCCTGGGCCTCCGGTGGGCCATGTGCTTGGAAATCCCCAAACTTTCACGTGTTTCTAGTATCCGTTCCTCTCGTAAATAGCTCAAACACTCGGGTCTCTTGCACGCGGTCACTTCAATGTGTTCTGGGTTCCATCCACTCCTGACATTCATTCAGGGCCATCTTCATCCTATATAAATGATATAACAATGTAACGTGTATAAATAGTTCAATGAGTTACTTAAAAACTTTGATGAATAATTATATAACAAGTATGGCAATTACTATGAATGAAAGAATGCAATGAATAGTCAATTAAATGTAGTAACTATGATGAGTATAATGATTCTGATGAATACGATGACTATGAAAGACACTTACGCAAATACGACAATTCTGATGAATAATTATACGAGTGTGAAATAAAAAGAATAATTACGATACTGTGAAAATACTTTTTATATGTAAACGAGGATGATAATAAGATTATAAATTATTCACTTACCTTTCCCTCTGATCTATTAGAATCATTTTAATAAAATATTTCCAATTGCATTTTCATTTCGGAATGAAATGCACTTTTCAGAAAAGTCGTTGTTTAATCGACTAATACTACTAACAACCCACTAAAGAAAATTCTCTGGCACCGTCTGTTGACATTCTACCCGAGTTAAAAACATCCCCATACCATCGCTCTCGTGCATAATTCCCTTTGGAATACCAGAATGTTGACACCAGTGTTCCAAATAGAGACGCGTAGATTCCTCGATGATAACGACGTTAATAGCGATGGGATTAATTTCAATATGTACTCGCGAAACCGAGTCAAATTCAACGCGACGCGTTGAACCTTGCATAACCCAAACCGTTGCAACGATTCATCGCGAAAGATTCGATTACGACCAATGGTACAAGTTAAAATTGAATTCTTATTAAACGTTATTTCCTTCCTTCGTTAAGAAATAGTACAAAACTGTCTAGCTTTCGAATCTATCGATAATACGCTTGATTCCATCGTTGGATATTATAGTATCTAAAAACGAAATACTTTCGAATGTCAATAAACGTCATTTATTACCTCTGACTGACAGTTTCGATTTATTCACGGAAATTCGTTCGATCCGATATTCGTATAGCTATTTTGTATCGGTGACTCGTTGCTTAATACGAATGACAGGTTGCGAGGCAGAGGAGCGACGGTTGTTAGCCGGGATCGGGCTCGATAATTGGACGGTTAATTCAATTGTGGCCCGATAAGACGCTAGAATAGATTTCAATCGGCCCAATTTTCTGCTTTCGTAGCCACGTCCGCCAGATTATTCGTCGTTTCTGTCGCTGACCATGGTATAGAGCAGCTATAACGCTTTCGTTGCTCGGATCCAAGGGAAATCGATAACGCCGTGAAACTTGCGAATTAACAACGCGATTAACAATTAATTCGCGCGTTAAGCACGCGATCCGCGAAATGACAGTGATGGTAAATTCGTTATTGGTGTATGTTGGGATGACAGCTTCGTTCGTTCCGCGTCGCTTTTAAATTCTCGGTTCATCGACGAGTTCGATGGAAAGATGATTCATCTTGATAATATAGGGAATAGGATTAACACAGAACACAAAATTGGGTTTGAAATTTATTTATTACGAGATGAAACGAAATTAAAGTGACACTGCGATTAACAGTTGTGCTTAACAACTGTGCTGGATTATGATTGAGTTTTACACGATTCTCTTTACATGACTCTTCTTTGTTATATATGTCTGTTCTTCCGGGTTCTGTGTGACTGTTCCACTTCGTAATTTTGTGTTTTTTTATTCACTTACTCAGATTATACGCTCATACAACGAATCCAAAAAATTCCGGGTGTATTCTAAAAACTCGTTCCTCTCTCTCGATTAATCTAACGTGAAGATAATCTAAAGATTGATCGATAGATCCTATCTTTATTTGTATCAACAATCGTTTGATCTATCCATCATTCGCATCGTGATTCTCAAAATATTCTCGTTGGTATAGCAACGTGCAATTTTTATGAAATTCTTTAGAATACATTATAACTACAAAAACTGTTGTCACTATCATTATTATTATTATTATATCCTTTCTCTTCATATGTACTATACAATTCGAAGATTACGATATAATTCAGAACATGAATTGAACAGTCAACCAAGTCAAGTATTTTTTAAATTATTTTGATAGAAGTTTCTTGAAAATTGATGCTGTTTTCATTATTACTGTTATTCGTGCGTTTCCATGGTTGCAGGATATTAGCCTGTCATCTTAATGTATTTTCAGAAGGTGTTTACCGAAATGTCAGTGCGAATTGGATGGATGGTACACCATTGCTACTATTCCTCGTTTTCAGGGCCATTTTATTTCATTTGCTAATCGTTGAAATATTTCGTGATCTTTCAACCTCACTCCTAAACGATATTTTCGTTACAGTATGTGTTTGCTACTTTCGTAACAAACAAGAGATAACATAAATAAATTTTCGCATGGTGAGTACGATTTACAGGTAACAACAACGCAAGAACAACTCTGGTAACGCACTCTTAAACAACTCTCTCGTTCCTTAAACGATTTAACGACTCTCTTCAGCAACTCGAACAACACCCTTAACAGAGGGTTTGTCTGTTTCGCACCCTGTTGTTTTCTCAACACTATGTTCAATAGCAAAACACTTTTATTTTTCCTACGAATCTACGTTACATTTTTTGAAAATTATTTGTACATTTAATCCTTTGCACTCCGAACAATGTTCGCCGAAGACGT
>NIJG01000123.1:9878149-9888161 GCA_002201625.1 Euglossa dilemma | reverse complement strand
TATAAAATCCAATTCGATATTGCAACTGTTATTTCTTTCCTTTTATTAATTTATAAAAATTCTAGAAATATTCTTAATTTTCTAACAATTATCCCAAATTTTAAATTACCTAAAATAGGAGGAGAAGGTAATTTAAGATGTTACAAAATTGTTCTTTTACGACAGTGAAAGGGTATTAAAACTAATTTAAAAATATTTCAATAATTGTTTAAACTTTGCGCTACTAAAATAAAAATATAGCTATAATAAAACATTTTCTCACCAAATAGATATTGTTAAAATTATAAATTATTAAAAATACAAAAATAGAGCTGTCATAAAACATCTTCTGGCCAAATAGATATTGTTAAAATTATAAATTATTAAAAATACATGTATGATAAGACATCTGTTAGTCAACTATATACTTTAAGGGAGTACTCTAATTACAAAATTCTGATTTTAACGAAAGTATGCGTATATTCAAAACCATAACGAGTTAGGATCCAACACAAAAATCATTTTTTTCTTATTCTCAAACATTTCTTCGCGTAGGTGAAATTATTACTCAAAATTACAGTCTGTTCTCTGTTCTTTTAAATGAAACTGTATGAAATAGAACCAAGTTTTCCAAATAAAAATTGTCTAATTTTTTAAAATACTCTGTCACCTTACAATACAAATTTTTCAACAAGTTATTAAAACTATAATCATCGACTCTCTCTCCTCAAACTCATTTTCTGCCAACAGAAAAATTATTTCACATGCAACTCGTTATATTTTATCCTCGCCTAAACTTTCGTTAAAACCAGAATTTTTGGATCAAAGAATTCTTTCGAAACACGAGGCAATGTAACCTCCGCATTGCAAGAGTTATCAAAAATATGTCATGAACTCGCGAAATCTGTCGATCAAGTGTCCGCGTGTCTAAGACTTCGCGAAGAGGGTAGCACCGCGAGTATCGAATTTTATTACGATTTAGGCCGTCAAAAGTAACAGAGATGGCGGAACATCGCGAGCAGACGTCTCGAATGGGATGCCAAACACGTCAGAAGCGCGAAAGAAGAATGGTCTGGATCGGAGAGCGAGAAAGTGTATGTACAAGTCGCCGAGCAAACGGGCTGTACTCCGATCCGTGCGCTCACGTGCCGTCAAATCTTTTATTTCGTTATCCCTCCGTCCTTGCTTCTTATTTCGCGGATTGCACCGTCGCCAGTTCCTCCCGTTTTCCCTTTACTTTCACCGCGAACGAACTTTCGTGAATGCGTGATCCGCGTGTAGAGAAACCCCGTTCTCGATTCTTCGCGTTTCCTCGACGAAACGTCTGCTTCCGAAGTCTGGCTGCTGAAGAGAACATGGGTGTCTCGATGAAAGTCGAATTCTCCTCGCGATCTCTCTTTTCTTGAGATAATTTCGTATTTATTCCCAGTTTTTAATGAGAATATCTTTTCTTTCTTTTTTCTTCTCATTTGTCCATTTAACACGCTTAATTTGGTAAAAATTGTGTCGTTTGCGCGAGTATGGTCTCTGGTTTGATCTTTGTTCTTTGGGTGTCTATGGCTAAGTTAGATAAATAGTTTTTAGGCAGAATTCAGAATTACTAATTTCTCACTATTGCATTTTTTCTCTACTGTGTTATTTTGTATCATAGATGTTCTGAAATATTAAAATGGGGATGTAATAAAATAGAATGTGAATTTAAGTAATTTTTCCAGTACCTATCTTGGCTAAATTGTAGAGAATCTTTGTGTGTAATAATCCGTGGATCGTTATAAAGATCTCAATGAAAATTTTCAAAATGGTAGAAAGAATGGTTGGAATAATATTATCTACTTACTTACTGTTTTTGATATTTTTTTTTTACCTTACGTATGTCATTGTAAGAGCTGATAGGTCGACATATTTATGTAACAATTCAAGTTCATACGTATCGATTAGCCATGTGTTAACCGAATTTGGAAACACCCAGATCCTGATTTTCTCAGTCACCTTGAATAAATTAAATCGTCATATATTAAAGATAACTGAAATAGGTGAAACATGTAAACAAATCGCATAAATTTCCAGTGGCTCATAGGATCAAGTCATTAAACACAACATCCGGGATTCTATTTCAAAAGTAATTCCAATTCTATGATTTAAGACAGTAATTCTCAACCTGTAGTGCATTGAACATTTTTAAGTAGTAAGTGAGTTGAATCAAGTTATATAAATATATTTCTACAAATCTGAACAAATTTTAACAATTATGTTATGCAGATTTTTTTAAATTACGTGCACTGGAATATATTAATAAATAGATACTAGGTTGGGGAAAAAGTTATATTACTAAATATTATAACTGTTACATTACAAAAATTATATTATTAAATGTTATAACTGTTGCATTACCAAAATTATATTATGAAATATTATAACTGTTACATTACAAAAATGATATTATTAAATATAATGGATTTCTTTTTTCACAACATAATATTACCTGTAAATTGATAAGTGACCTGATCGCATATGCAAATGAACAAAAATAGAGAATCGCTGGTTTAATTGATTAATATTATTTCTCAGTGTAACGTTTAGGGAATTATTGGATTATCTCGAAGACTTATAAGTTATTACTTTCTCCTATTTTAGACTGATCCATGTGTATTTAGGAGAGTATTAATCACTCAAGAAAGAGAGAAAGATGTCAGCCAGAAATACCCTAAGAGATATAGATATAAGATTTCAGCGCTAAATAACTGCCCTGAATTAATATCGATCGTTCGATATAAAATAGGAAAGTAAATTGGATCGTAAAGCCTGGATCGTAAATTTCGTTAGCGACGAAATATTTTTCTTTTCTAACGTCTGCAATTTCGCGAATTTCCACGCGAGAATACCAAAATAACATCCCTTAAAATACAATCCGAAATCGCAACTAAGAACCATCTTCCTTCGTCGGTTTTATCGAACCTTTCTACTCTCTGCTTCGTTTTTCAAATTTTCAACGTATCCGCGAGGCTCGCGTATTTTATCGACTCATAAAATAGTAATTTTATCGATCCTCTTTATTGAATAGATCGTGGCACGTGAAACTATACTTACGTTTACGCTCGCTGCTGCTTAAAATTCACGAAGCAGCCGTGTATTAATGCAAATACGAAGTGATATCTAGTACAAACACGAGTTGACATTATAGTACGGGCTTGTTTCTTTTTTTCCCTATTTTTTCTCGCGGAGAGTTCCGTTTTCTCGAAAGGGAAGGAAAAAAGGAAGTTTTTAGTATCGTACGTGCTCGTTTCTGTATTTAAATATGGCTTGATTTCGTAGATCTCGGTTTTATTCGAGTTCGCCCGCGATGCATACGAAAAATCGCGAGATTCCTACGAAAAATCGCGAGATCCTGCGAAAAATTTCGCGAACGCCCGCCGGGATAGCATCGTTTCATATTCCTGGCAATACTTTGGATAACAGCCTTTATCACTGGAACTACCGATCTGTAATGTGCACCTAGATACACGTGGTATGAATAATAATAATCACGCTGAAAACTGAGGCCGAGTTTCTGCAAACGTCGAGGCACCGAAATGCACGAAAGAATATAAAGCTACCGTTTCTAGTTTAGTAATTAAAAATTCCCGAAATAGAGCAAGAAAAAAGGAAGCAAGATAAGACGATAGATAAAATAAAATAAAAACAATTTATCTTGTAATCACAATTTTGAAGCTTCAGAAGTATAAATGGTATGATCGAAACGATATATCGAAATCACCCAAAAAGAAGGGAAAAAATAGTCCAACTTAATTTTCTTCAGAAAGAGGGTAATTCTACGTTAAAAAATAAATCGAAAACATGGAATAAACTTTTTCCATATTAGACTTCCTTTCCGAGAAAATTGAGTTTCAATATTTGTGGGCGTGATATATGTAATATTATACACAGATTGACAGATGATGATACTCGCGACATGGAGAATGAAGTTTTGCTAATGCAAAACGATTTATTACACCGAGAATAATGGAAAAAAAAACACATGAGGGAACAAAATAATAGCTTATAACGAATCTCGATAGATGGCGTCTTAATTACCTGCACGCGCCCCACGAAAATGCTTCAGCTCAATTTTCTCGAGAACAAAGCGTCACAGGGAAAAATTTATTCGGCAATTTCGATTTATTTTTTCACGTAAAATTCACTAGAGAATCGCTGGTACAAACCAATCACTATTTTACCACCGAAAAAGAAATAACACGAGATTCAAAAACACGTCATCGACGAAGATAATTTAAAAATCTCACCATTTCTAACAGGAAAGTTAGAAACATCAAAAGTGAATAAAATTATTAAGATGACATTACAGTATGACACAGTTTCTATCGTAACCTTTCTTCAAAAAATCATTGGAAATATTTGAGAGAAGGTAGCAGTGCAAATTTTTCACAGACTTTACTTTTAACTTTAATCTATATATTAAAAAATTCAGATAAAAAATATCATGACAGATATGTTCGTAAATAAATCTTGATTTAACCATCTGCAAAATAGAGTATATTTTCATCTACAGAACAAGTTTATACGAAAAATATGAAGTTGAAAATTTATGAAAAGTCAAATTTTTCTTAAGAAACAATTTTTTGCAAAATTTTCCAACATTTTAGATTCCCAGGCAGTGTTCAGTGTCAAATGTGTCTTGAAAAAATAAATTTCACAATGATTGAACCCTCCATTCATTTGTTATGCTATCCACTAAGGCCTTCTAGTATCTTGCTCGAGTTTTCTCAAAATTTTCGTAAAATTCTTGCAAAGATCCATTAAGACCTCGAGCTTTGAAATTAACAGGCTTCATTTGTACACTCTTCTACTACATATGTTGCATTCTTTGTTAATAAACGTGGAAAATTGCCTGAAATGTGAGTGTCTGTGGATAATGGAAATACCTTTGTTTATAATTGTATAATCTATGATGTAAATACATTGTTCGAGTCCAGCCTAGTGTGAATGATGTTCAGAAGAATGAAAGTGAGGGAATGAACGAGAGAAAAGTTCTAAAACGAGATAATTGATTTATTACTTCAATGTTATATTATTTCAGGTTTATCGAGTTAATATTTTCTGTATAAATATATTTTGTGTTTCTCGTTGAAAATAACGAAAGTTCTGATTCTATCGAAGGATTTCTTAAAAATTACCGATGGTATCGGTAATACAGGCCACACCTATACAGATCCAGGCTCGTTATTACGCGTCAACGTAAAAGGAGATCCTCTCGTTCGGTTCCCATCGCACGTTGGAACGTACTTCTCTAATTTCTACTTGCACACCTCCTTCGCGATTTCTCGCCACGTCGCAACTTTTCCTTACCACTTCGTCGGCCCCACGGTTTCTTGCCACTTCGCGCGGGAAGTTTCCGCAACTCTCGAGAATCAACAACGTCTGGACCCGGATACAGGTCGAAAGGGCTCGCGGCGGAAAAATTCTGATAAAACGTGGAATGCAAATACCGTGCGGGGTATGCAGCTCGAAAAGGAGCTCCTCCTATCCTCTCTTCTCTGATAATTTCGTTATATTTCGTAATTTTCCGCGCTCCACGCGCGCGTCGAATATCGCGCGAAACGACTGGCACGAAGAGACTGTCCCTGCCTTTTTATTTTCGGCAAAAATCGTGGAAGGGAAAGAGGGGAAAAAAGTTCCCGCTGTTTTTGTTCACGACGCAGTTTCATCCAGGTTTCGAACGTATTTTCCTCATTTCTCTTTCTTTCTTTTTTTCTTTCGCCTTCTTCGCTTTCGTTTTTCCCTTCGCTGACTCGACGAATGGTTAATCGTGTACCCGTGAGTCGGACTTAATGGGGACGTTGATTAACAAACGAATCGCGACGACATTAGCCGTGGGGGTAAGACGCGAATTTAAAACGACCCTCGTTCATTGCAAGTAGAACGGCAATTGAATAAATTTTCCACGTCGTTGTGTAATGTTACAGCCCGCGTTTTAGCGGCTATGTTCACGGTTTTCTTAATTCTCTTTCCACGGGCAAACTTTCAGGTGGGCGTGTCTGTAAGAGCGCCCGGGATAAATGGGGATTGTGGTAGTTATCGAAGTATCATTCGAGAGATATAAAGTTATTCGTTTTCTTTTTTTTTCTCTTCTTTTTTCTTCGATGATAACGTTAAGTGGCGGAAGTATCTCCTCGGGTAGTTCGAGGTAATTGTTGAAGTATAGAAATCATCCTCCACTCCAAATCGTTTTAATCCAGCTAATTCGGTGCAGCAATTTATAGATACATCTAGGAATATAATAGTTCGTAATAAATATAATAACGATAATGAAAATTATAAAAATAATAAATAATCAAAATATCACAATTAATGAAATCGTAATTTGACACATTGCTTGCTCATGGATCACGTATCTCAGTTAAAAATCATTATTTTAATTTTACAAGTTTAATTTCTATACTGTCTAAATATTTTTGTGACCTGAAAATTAGCCATTTCTTCGTTTCCGTCCCATTATTTAAATACTCGTATGTATTAAACAAAATGTTTTCCCACTCTTGTTATCTAAAAACTATACTTTATCGTAGCATATTTTTATGTCGTATATTTAATTTAAATACAGAACATAGAAGGTTAAATCCATACTGATGTCCGAATATTTTTCTGACCGACTGTGTATGTTCATCAAAAGTGATGTGTGTATTAAACACATTTCTATATTCTTTCGCTTCGTAATTTCAGAAATATAATAAAATATTTCGCTCGCAGTTTAAATCGAAGGTTAAGAATTCTAATAACCGTATAAACCGTATGTTAACGATTAACTATCGCAAGAAGTAACTGAAGCAGCGAAAAATGGCAAAAAATAATAAATAATAAAATAGAAAATAGATTTCAAAGGAAACTATGATTTATCGATCTACCAATTTCATACGTTTAAAAAGGTACAAAAGAAATAATGAACGGTTTGTTACTAAACTAATTTTTCTATAATAACCGTCGCATAGATTTTAGATCTTTCACTCACACGTTTAAAAACATATACTCCTCACACACTCGCATTCACACCTTACAAAACCAAATTCATAGAACCGAGTATTTCACTTTCCATCATCCCGAAGCTATAATTCTTTCAAACGGAACAAACCAGCCGGTACAACGATCCTCCCTTATCTAAACACTACCCCCTGCGCACACCGGGAAAACAGAAATTTAAACGAAAAAATTCGGGAAACTCCGACGCGATATTACGCAACTGGTATGAACGAAAGCAACACACAGGGAAGAATAACTGAACACTGGAAAATCCACGTGAAAATCTCGCGACTCGTCGACGATCGAGTCGTAATCCGTGACTCGCGACCGGTTAATACATTTTATCCTGACGTCACGCGACATTGTCATCTGTCGCTTAGCGTGATGCTTTCTAAACGCGTCCTTCGTGCCTGAATGTACGGTGAGCGCCGAATTTACGACCGGAAGAGGACGTCAGCCTGCAGCGACAGCTGTCGTGTTCGAGAATTTCGCTTACAAGAACGATTTCTCTTTAATGTCAAAGCCGAAATGTTCTTAGCACGGCTCCGGGATCATTGAATTTCCCGTGAACCGCCACTTTCCGCGGCTGACCCGTGTAATAGACCCGTTAATGTTTCACGATACGTATCGAGAAACCTTTTACAACCCTGTGAAACTTACCCTTTCTTCGCCGTCGACCGCCCAACCCCCTGTTTGTCCTTCCCTCATCCTCCGTCCCTATTTTTCTCCGCGTCTTTTTGTCACCCGCCTTTTTTTGCCTCGCGTCGAGTCGCGATAGGGGTTGCATGGGTCGCAGACTGGATTTTAACGGCCGCGAAAAGTGAAAGCAGGGCTGAGACGCGACGTTATCGGAAGCCATAAATCTCGGCCGGCCGGGAGAAATTAGAAAAATTTTTTTATTGCGTGAAATATAATAATGTGGGGCTGGTGTCAGCCGGGGATGAAATTTCCCGGGAATTCTATGGCAATTTATGGATGACGCGTTATCTGCTGGATGTTACAAACTGACGTCGTGTGTGTTTTACTTTGTTTGTTCTTCGCTTGTTCGTTCCGATTTCTTTTGCGTTTTCAGGGGATGGAACGTTTAGGCGTCAGAGTTTGATGAATTTTAGGTAATTGGTAGGGTTTGTATAGTTTATATAAGTCATTAAGGGATGAAAGGGCCTGTTTGGGTCAGAATTTATATCAGTTATCCCATAAAATCGTTTCGAGATGTTATTTACATTTTTCGTAACATTTTGGAAAATATATCGATGATTAACGTTTTTTTTTAACAAAATAAGAAGTCGTAGAATAAAAGGACTACATTTTTTCTTAATATTTAATAGATTATTCGATATATAATTTTAAATAGTGAAAGTAAAAACCGGCACGAACTTATGGGGTGACTTAATGCATTGCGTATATTTTACTCTGTTATTCATGATTTTGATAATGACAACGAGGAACGAAAATTTTATAAATTACAGATAATTGTGAAATATGGCTTACAGAGCTAGTATTGTATATTATTTCTACGAAAATTGTAATTTTTTAGAAGTATTATATCTTCATTGCTTTAAGCAGCGCCCAAAAAATGATAGTAAAAAAACGTGTACAATATTGTTCGCTTATTTTCCATTCGAATATTTTCAGAAATGATTATTTATGACCATTTCGATGCTATATATTCCCTCTAATGGAACTATAAATTTCTACCACTGCCACTTTATTACTCATTTCGAGTCACATACGAAATACACGTTATACACACCTGAACATTTCATTCCATTAATCTAAGCAACGAAATTTCCTCGACGCAAAACAATTTTTTCCAAACTACTTACTCAATCATTCATACGTAATCTACAAACGATTCCTCTTGATAAATAAAAACGATCGTATCGCGAATGTTTAACGAGATAGAACGCTTCCAGTGGAATTAGGTACACGAAAGTGGCACGCTCCTAATTTGCTTATTCAAACAATCACGCAATATGAACGTAGCTATCGTTTAATAAATAAAAAAGATTATACCGTAATGGGAGT
Organism: Euglossa dilemma; assembly: GCA_002201625.1. NCBI lineage: Eukaryota > Metazoa > Arthropoda > Insecta > Hymenoptera > Apidae > Euglossa > Euglossa dilemma. The sequence continues at coordinate 9,879,143 of NIJG01000123.1, read as the reverse complement.
TTTCTCCTTTCACCATGGTTCATCTCAATTGTAGTATCCTTATTGCGGTGATATGGTAGTCTTTTGGCGCTAGAAGGGACGAAAGGAAAAGGATGGGATTGAGTTTATGAGAATCGAAGGGTTGAAGATATTTGTAAGAAAAAAGGAAGGGACGCATTGGGTCTATGGGAATCGAAGGGTTGCGAGAAACTCGATTTTCCTGAATTTTCTCTGGTGGTAAATGCGTGAACAGTGGTCGCCACGTGGTGAACGTTAACGAGATCGGTCTATTTTTCACGAAATCAGGGAACCGCACGTCTCGTTCTTTGTTCAACGGAGGTAATCTCTGTCCAGCTGATTTCTCTCTCAGGACTCGTCTATACCCCTATTTTTCACCTTTTCCGGTGCGATTTACCCTCGTACTCTATCGATTCGCGAAACCACTGACACGTACAAAGCTAGTCGGTTCATTAGAATCAAACGACATCAACGTGAAAGATAAAGTCGTTAATTTTGAACGTGAGCGAAACGTCGTTACACTCCATTAGGGTGATACGGCGTCCAGTTACCCTTTAATTCTTTTTAATTCTCGAAGATGAACGTTTCGATACCTGTTACAGGTTTTTCGATTTGATTTCACATCGATTTTCTTTTATGTCATCAACACGTTGGCTTAAGTACGACGATATAATTTACGGTCTTTTTAGAATGCAGTGAATGATTAAACAGTACGATGAGAAAGAAATGAGATTACACTGTTCTCTATTTATTAATCCTTTGCACTCGAAGAATTTTTAGCTTCTCTTACGTTTATATAAGCTCGGTGATACCCATATGTGAAAATATGCAAAGAAAATTATACATTTGCCTTTGAAATGAACGAAAGTATTTTATTTCGATATTTCGCGTGTAGTTATTTTTAATATAGCGTAGAGAACCAAAGGTGAGTTTTCTTTCGCCTTGGTTTATAGAAGCAATTGAAGATACAACGAGAACAGTTAAAGGAACTAATAGA
>NIJG01000123.1:9866947-9877807 GCA_002201625.1 Euglossa dilemma | reverse complement strand
ACAACATTTGTCTATCGGCAACTTTGATGTTATCCTGTAATCCTACTTTCCTAAAATTAAGCTTCCTACAATAGTTATTATCGCTTATTCGAATTCAAGCTATGGCATTAAAACGAATTGGGTAAAACTCAAAGTGCAAAGCTCAAATTAAAAAAGAAGAAATGATCAATATAAAAAATTAGTACCGTCGATCACTGGTAACATAAATTGTCGAGAAGATTGCTAATTGAATGAGCATCATCAGGTGGTTGCACCGAACCCCTAATCTCCAATTTTATTATTAAAATCGCAATAACCTCAGTAAACTACAATGAGAAACAACGAAAGTACGATATAGCGAAATAAATTTGGAAAATAGAATGAAAAATGGAACTCTAGTCTAAAATAGGTATAACAATGAAAACAAAACTCTTTGTTAGTATCAGGGCTTTCTAAATATTTTCACTCGCAACCCCATTATTGTAAAAAAAAAAGAATTTCGCAACCCTTAATTTTTTATTGATCCCATTGTTTTTATAATTCTTTTCCCTGCCCGTTGTTATTTATTTTCGTGATGGATGGCCGCGTATAGCACGCGAAATGGTTTCGCGGAAAAAAATTCGTCGGAGTGGCGAACGCGAAATAATCGAGCAGGAGGGATGAAAGCGTGTAGCGCGAGATGAGTACAGGGCTTCGTACAACGCGACATTAAAATCGATTGTTGTCGTACCACGCGTCTATTTCGCGTTTCATATCAGGTCTCGTCGTTCTCCGGCGAGTTCGAGGATTCTTCAGGGAGAGAGAGAGAGAGAGAGAAAGAGAGAGGGGTAGAGGATGCTCCGGGAAAATGGCATCGTTAAAATACCGATTTAAAATCCTTTTTTCCTGGTTACTGAAATTTCGCGGCGCGCCAGAGAAAGGAACAAAATGCCAGTGGAAAAAAGGGTACCTGGGTAGATATTTAATTACCGAAGCTCGCGTGCACTTTCTGCCTTAAGATCCACGGGAAATTAGCAACCGCGAATGTGTTAAAATATAATAACGCTGCTTGTCGAAGGAACCCGTAAAACGGTGGCGTCTACGGCGAGAATGCCTCCATTAATTCTCGAAATAATGTTTGCGTTGCAAGCGAGGGAAAAAGATTGCCCGAGATCGTTGGGTCGAGGAAAATTTCCTCCGGTTTCCCTTGATATATCGCATGTGCGCGGTAGTGTACGTAATTGATTCGAAGGCTTCAGGGGATTAATCGAGAAGTTGTATGAAAATATGAAGAATTAACCATCCATCCACCGAATATCGTTACTTTTTATTATTCGTTATTATTAATTTACGAAGCAAATTATTTATTATCGTTATTATTAATTTACGAGACCATTTGTTTCTTATTATTCTTATCATTATGATTAATATTTCGTGCGAAAATTTCCTCCAGCTTCCCTTAATACATCACTCGTGTGTGGTTGTGTATGTAATTGATTCGAAAGCTTCAGAGAATTAATCGCGAAGTTGTATGAAAATTCGAAGAATCAACCATCCATCGACCGAATATTGTTAATTTTTATTATTCGTTATTATTAATTTACGAAGCATATTATTTATTATCATTATTATTAATTTACGAGACGATTTGTTTCATATTATTCTTATCATTATGATGAATATTTCGTGCGAAAATTTCCTCCAGCTTCCCTTAATACATCACTCGTGTGTGGTTGTGTATGTAATTGATTCGGAAGCTTCAGAGAATTAATCGAGAAGTTGTATGAAAATTCGAAGAATTAACCATCCATCGACCGAATATCGTTATTTTTTATTATATATTATTCATTTATGAGCCAAATTATGTATTGTTATTAATTAACGAGCCATGCGTAATCTTTGACGTAATTACATCAGAGTAGAGAGATAATGCTGAAATGACCGATTCGATTAAATATTTTATTTTTACAAGCACTCAAGAGGCATTGTGTCTCATTTTATGGAGAAAATTCAATTCAATTCAATTCGGATGTGAATTAGATTATGCGCTGAGTGTTTCAAAACACGCGAACAGAACTTCTGTATAAAATAGATACTTGTTTGTTTTAACAAATTTAATTATTGTTATTTAGGAATGTGTGCTTGGTAGCAAGGAATGTGGCAGAATGGCTTCATTAATATCAGAACTACAAATCCAATCATGTATTTCACTTATGCAGACGTTAAAATGATCCATTTAATTTTCACATAATTGGAGCTTTATTTGGACAGAAACACCATTATGCAGTATATCGCAAAATAGCTGAAATAATAGTATAATTAGATACGAAGTGACAAATTGCAAATTTCGTTATATCTCGTAAACAAGGCGAATAGGACATGTTTATATGATCTACCTTTATTATTGTTAGATTTAATGTGTTTCTTATTTTAAATTACTGTTCCTAATAAATTCTTTCCAAATGCTAGTGAAATTTAACAGTGGCATGCCATGATATTTAAAATTCGTCGAAATACTCGAAATTGTGAAAAATATTCTCGCATTAGAACGAACCGTAAATGACAGCCAAAAAATAGGGGATTTTCGTAAATATTCTGTTAACGACTTGCTTTGTTACAAAGTAGCACGATGCAGTTTGACGAGGGTAGCTAATGAAAACGTAGTTACCAAGTCTCTGAAATTCGATTTTAACTCGTGGAAATTTAATTCTCTACCACTGCCTACATTTTTCCTCGTCTTTTTTTGAAGAATATCAAACGATACTATTAGAACCATGGTAGAGTACGTGAAGGTAATAGCATTTACTATGACCTTTTATAACCCTTGAGAAATTTAAAGGTTGCATATCTCAGGAATAAAAAATCGTACGACAATTAATAAAATTTGATTTTACAGGGGAAGGTTTGACACTTCGCATAAATATTGAAGAAGAACTTACTATTTTCGGAATAATTTCGCGATTATAGCCGAAATCGATATTTCTAATTTAAGTTCAATTATTTCTTGTTCGATAATCCGATTACTTAAATTCAGATTTAGTCGGTTGAGTGCCAGAAAGTATCAGAAATAAAATCAGCTCGAAGAATAAAAAATGCAGAGTAACGCGATGCCTCTTGCCATAATTATTCAAAAACTTGTTGCATTTTTCATATAATCGGATCAAATTTAACAGATAAAGATAGAAGTTTCTGTTAATATTCCTCTGTATTATTAAATAGGAATATAATTTATGCGAACGAATATCTAAAGTTTGCGTAATATTTTCAAGGTACACCAAAAATCGTAAAATCTGGTATAATTTTGTTGCGTAATGTACCATCGTCTATTAAATTTCGAGTGATCCACTAACGTTATCGCAGGTTCGAAGTTTCGAAATGAAATAGCAAAACAGGGTCACGTATACAGAATGTACCTAAATGGAGAAACAGAAATGATTTCAAGGGAACTGTCCGCGCAACAACGGGGGCTACGTGAATAGTAAAAATGACGTGGGATTCTGAATTTCTGTTCCGCATTCGAAGTTGCGGTTTGTACATTGTGCATCGAGCGTTCTGAATTAACAACTGCACTCGGACATCGACAGGTGTCCATCTAAAAAGCGAACAATAGGTATCTTGCCGCTTTTCAACTGGCTGGATCGCGATATAATTTGCATGGTAATACCGTTTCACCCGCAAAGACCGAAGTTTGTCGGAATTAATCGGATACACGCTAGCAATTATCCGAAATAATCGACGAAGGAAGAATTCGATTCAACGAAATATACGTAATTAAATGATACATGTCATTTAATCTTAGGGCTGCTTCCTGATCGAATTTTCGTTTCATCCTCTAATGAGAACTCTGTTCGCAAGAGAGAAATGTATAATCCATCACAATCTTTGATAATGATTCGAAACCCGAGTGTTGATAATGAAACGAAATAAATAAAATATTATCGACAATAAAATACTTTAAATAAATTACTGAGTACTCTGTTAATGACAGGTAATTTGGTTGTGAAACAAAAATTGGTGACTTTACTATTCATTTTAGGATTGGAATTAATTGGCAAGTGAATGAAAGGGAAACATAGATTTTTATAATAATCGCAAGTGTAAGTGATTCCTTTAGTATATGAATAAATATATTTAAACGAAAATGTGAGTAAAGTATGGTTGCAGTTATGACACAACTTTCATAACGCTGAACCCTTTGCAAGCTTTAATCTTTACTTCTTGACTACTCTCTGACTGGCTTCGATTACCCTTTCATGGAAAAGTATGGATGACTGTGCATCATCTTTCATGTGATTATTCAGTTCAGTTCAGTTCAGTTCAGTTCGATTCAGTTCTGTTCGGTTTAAGCACCCGTCACGGCTTTGATGCCAGCCTAAATTCGCGCTTTCTTTTAATATTTAATATTCTTGAATAATTTAGACGATGGCACTCATCGATGTGTCAAAAATCGCATCATAGAGTATTCAGTTCGTTAAAGCAATCATGCTTCTATAAAAACATCTGAATTCTTTTCTATCAAATAAATCAGCATTCCGATATAATACTGATTCTATCATAGAATAGTGTACACATATAGTAATTCACAAACCTGTTCGCACAAATTTGTTCTTGACAATTCCACATAAAATATTACTTACTACAATGATGCATACTGTTAGAATTCATAACGTTTCAAGTTCCAAAATCTCGTCAGATATTGTAACAACTCTTAGAAGCAAAAGTTACAAGAACAAATACGTGAATTACTCTATACAGATTCACGTCACGCAAGGGTTGATTGGAGATGATAAAATAAATAAAAATTATTGGTCCAGAAGGCTGCTATTGCGGCTAGCTATCCTGATTGGTCCCAGCAGTATCTTTAGGATCTTCACCCGAAGGGTCGATCTTTCTCCAATGTCATCTTCATCCTTCGCCATATAGTAACTGCTGGAATAAACCATAACCAACGATAATATCAGGGGTGCTAGACGTCGCAGGCCAGTTGCGAATTTTTGGGTCTCAAGGACCTATTATGCTGCCGTCGAGGGTTTCGGTTAGGTTAGGCGATTTCTCGTGTGATATAGATGCGTTATGTTGAAATGTGTTTCCTTCTGTATGCGTTCTAAGTGATTTCTATATAGGTTTTAAGCGAGTTCTGTTCAAGTTCTGATTAACTTTTAATTGTGTTCTCACTGAGTTCTGATTATGTTCTAAGCGAGTTCCAACCGAGTTCCTAATGAGTTTTGTGACGTCTCATTGTGTTCTGTCCAATAATCATTGCTATATAATCATTTATTTTTGATTGATTATGTGGATGCAGAAAAAGTAGCGTTTTTGGATTTGGTGTGGTTTTGTTTGAAGGAGTTTAAGTTTGAGGTGTCAGAAAATATCAAGGACCTTACTTTTCGTATTTTTTGAGTTGTCAATGGCGTGATTTATGAATAAATGTTCGTCGCTTCAATAGATCTGTCATACATAGATCAAATTTATGAAGTCTGATGGTTGCAAGTGTTCTGTATTCTTGTGTTTCAAATATATCGCTTAATTTGATAAATCATGTCTAACCTTCGGTGTTGCCATCGTAATATTGCGATTGAGGGACTTTACACGCGATTGGAGGACGAAAATTAATAAGAGGTAACTGTGGTTTGCAGTTCGATATAGCACTGGATGGAAGGTTACGTACGTGAAATGACGTGACCCTTTATTTATTATTCCGATGTGTCAGCTGTCGATTGGGAAGGGTCGAAACATCCAGTTTGCATTATTCAACGTTCAATTCCATCAGTCGAATCAAACGTTTCTCTCGTACGATGTAAATACACGCCTGTCGGAGTTAAATGGGATATTTTGGGGATGAAAATAAATTAATAATACCTGCTTCTTTCCAATTGAACACGTCTATTCCTGAATTCGTAATGAATTTGTGCAAATCGTTGCAAATTCCAGGAAAGGTCGTAGTAATTCAATAGAGAAAATTTCAAATACTATGGGTATAGAAAATATGAGGCGATTCACTTCTTTTGAATTTTTATCCTGAACACGAGAGCGTTTTTAGAATGAACCCGATAACTATGAATACGACGTTGATATTGAATATCAACATTATACGAATGGAATCTCGTTTATTATGAAATGAGATGCAGTTCTGTATCAGCTTATTTAGGAACATTTTAAAAACGAATTTATACAAAATCCTGTTGAACCAGGCGATCACTGTCATAACTATTCGACGATCGATGTTTATTTATGCAGTATGTTTAACCAGCTGTGATTCAAGTTCTCTGACATATTTGGTATCTAGAACGCATTTAAATACGTCGACGAATTTGTGAGTATATCCTCTGCGTAGAGGAATTCAAAAATTTCGAATGTGACAAGGCAATTTTTCTAATTTCCTTTATTCCAATTTTCCAACTCTGCGATTCTTTCGATATGGAAAAATAATAATTCGAAAATTTCCTGTCATAAAGTCAACGATATTTTTAAAATGGTACATAAGAAATCAAATTAATTTCACCTCGACACTTCACGCATCGTTGGGTAATTTTAAATTTGATATATCAATTAACATCGATTTTTAGAATTCGATTAAATGGCGACTGAGGGTCACCTGTCGAGTGCAAATGTTAATATCAATCTTAGAATAGAATTTTACTGAATACTTGCAGAATATTAACTCTCCAGTACAAAGAGTTACTATACAACCCATAATTACATCTCGTATAAACGACACAGTAGCAAATATTTCTAAGTTCCAAAACTAACAAACTCTACGTCAAGAGTCACTTGTTCAACCCATTATTACATGCAGCATAAGCGAAACAGTAGCAAATATTTCTAATCAATGGATGTCCCAAATTTAACAAACTCCAAATCAAGAGTCACTATCCAACCCATAATTACATCTCATATAAACTAAACAGTATCAAATATTCGTAACAGGCGGATGACCCAAAACTAACAAACTCCAAATCAAGATTCACTATCCAACCCATAATTACATCTCGCATAAACGAAACAATACCAAATATTTTTAGCCAGTGAGTATTCCAGAACTAACAAACTCCAAATCAAAAATCACTATCCAATTCATCATTATATATAATATAAACGAAACAATATAAAATATTTCTAAGTCCCAAAACTAATAAACTCCAAATAAAGAATTATTATTCAACCCATAATTACATCTCGCATAAACTAAACAATATCAAATATTCGTAACGAGCGGATGTCTCATATTTAACAAACTCCAAATCAAGACTCCCTATCCAACCCATAATTATCCATATCCCATAATTAACCTATAACCCATAATCTCGCATAATGGAAACAGTATCAAATATTTCTAATCAGCAGATATCTCAAAACTAATAAACTCCACATCAAGCGTCACTGTCCAATCCATGATTATATATCGCATAAACGAAACAATATGAAATATTTCTAAGTTCCAAAACTAACAAACTCCAAATCAAGAGTCCCTATCCAATCCATAATTACATCTCACACGAACTAAACAGTATCAATTATTCGTAACGAGCGAATGTCTCAAATTTAACAAATTCCAAATCAAGACTCCCTATCCAACCCATAATTATCCATATCCCATAATTAACCTATAACCCATAATCTCGCATAAAGGAAACAGTATCAAATATTTCTAATCAGCAGATATCTCAGAACTAACAAACTCCAAATTAAGAATCACTGTCCAATCCATCATTATATATCGCATAAACGAAACAATATGAAACATTTCTAAGTCCCAAAACTAACAAACTCCAAATCAAGAGTCCCTATCCAATCCATAATTACATCTCACACAAACCAAACAGTATCAATTATTCGTAACGAGCGAATGTCTCAAATTTAACAAATTCCAAATCAAGAATCACTATCCAATCCATCATTGTATATAATATAAACGAAACAGTATCAAATATTCGTAATAAGCGGATGTCTCAAATTTAACAAACTCCAAATCAAGACTCCCCATCCAACCCATAATTATCCATATCCCATAATTAACCTATAACCCATAATCTCGCATAAAGGAAACAGTATCAAATATTTCTAGTCAGCAGATATCTCAGAACTAACAAACTCCAAATTAAGAATCACTGTCCAATCCATCATTATATATCGCATAAACGAAACAATATGAAATATTTCTAAGTCCCAAAACTAACAAACTCCAAATCAAGAGTCCCTATCCAATCCATAATTACATCTCACACGAACCAAACAGTATCAATTATTCGTAACGAGCGAATGTCTCAAATTTAACAAACTTCAAATCAAGAATCATTATCAAACCCATAATTACATCTCGTATAACCGAAACAATACGAAACATTTAAAATCATCGAATATCCCAATCCCTCTAAACTCCAAATCCATCATCGCACCAAACCCAAATACTGTTCATCATAGCAACATCCAAAAATTCCGAACTCGAACTTACCACGTCCAGCAGCGATCAGCAACGACCGCGACAGGCTTGGAAATAAGCAAAACTGCAGCAACGTGACAGAAAATCCCTGGATAGGCATCAATCAAGCGAATCAACATGCTCGTGTGCCCAAATCCCGTCACGAGCTGGCGCCCCTCGGCGAAAAACTAGCCACGCGAATATTGCCGCGATCCAGTTTCGAAAATGAACGGGAAACTCGTCGGACGGCACGTGGGGTCTGGCGATAGCAGCGCCGCGCTAACGAGCGGGCCGCCGCTGTCAATTGACAGCTGTCGATCCGGAAGACGCGGTCCCCGAGGAACGAGAGAAGGTTTCGCACTCGGCCGCACAAAGCGCCACTCTCGCACCGGGCCTCGAGTGTCGCGGAGGTTTTTTCAACGAAGCCACTCTGCTATGCGTATACGTTCTACGCCCGACCATCGGTGTTTCCGCGGCGGGTCTCGCCGGAATGATAAATTTTTTGACACGCCGCCGGCGACGTTCGTCGAGGGCACTTCGGGAATGGATTTTCAATTACCCGTGTCTGGCGCGCTGTACGCCGCCGCGTCGTAAAATCGAGTTATCGCGCGGCGTGACAGCCGGCTCGTTTACGCTCGATGGCGCGCGGGATGGCCCTGAATGGGAAATCATTGTTAAGAGGGATTGTAATTGAATATCACGAGGAATCCCGCGCGTGGAGAAGCGGCGCTGAAAGCGAGCCCCGATCCCTCTAGCCTGCCGGAGGGAAATAGGCTTTTCAACGGCTTCGCGCAAGCGGTCCGCTCGATCGTTGTTTATCGTTGTCGTTCGACGAGACGGAATTTATTCGCCCGGAGTCCGCTCCTCTATTTTTATTCGGCCCCGCGCGTTGTTCCGCCTCGACGGCAGGATTCTCGTAATTCTTGAGAATTTCACCGGATCCACCGAACTCGCTAGCGTGAAAACAGCCGCGAGCTGACTTGACGCGTTACGGCTGAGGAAGATTTAGCGATCGAGATTGCGGCGCTGTGCGCTTCGCTCGCTCATACCAGATGTCCTACTCTCGAATAGCGTTACGCCCAGTTCACCCCTTGGGAAATTTCATAAATATATTCGATTTTAATCCCATTCTACTTCACCCGCCCGTTCCTGCAAATTTTATTTAATTCTAATCTGATGCATACTTGTAGAAGATCCTTAAAGTTTGAAATTTCTACGATGCTTTCTTCAAACTGAAACTACGTTCGAATAAGTACTTGATAAGTAGTATTGAAAAAATAATTTCATTAGTTTCATCCGTTCAGTTGTTGATACGAAGGTGAAAATTGTAAATATATTTACAAAACAACATACACATTTACAGTGTAATTACCTGTTAATCTATTCACACAACAGTCACATATGTTTTTATTACCTTCAACTAGTAGCATAACAAATTATTTTATCTATACTAATTTTTTGCTTTTTTTATGCGGCTGAAGTGTGAAGTCGACTGTGAAAAAATGAAATGACTTTCCGATCATCCTAATAAAACGAAAAAAAAAAAAAAAATACATTTCAATTCAAATCCTTACAAAAATATACATTTTATTCACAATCACGAAATAAATAATATAGTAAATTCACTACATACGCTATAGGAAAAAAGTACGTCACCGATTGAAGCTTAAATCACAGTGTAGATTTATCCCTAGTGGCGCTAGTGGGCCCCAGTATTAGAGGATATTACTAGAGCCAAGGATTAAATAAATCAATACAAAAAATGTCGAGAAAAAAAGAGAAAAATAAAAATGGAACGGAAGGTGAAACGTAGCCGATATTACTAAAGTATAAAATCGATTGATCGAAATATAATCTGGTATGACGCTACATCGGCGTGGAAAACAACGCGGGTAATTCGATTGAGAAGGTGTCGCGAGTGAGTTCTAGGCGAAATCATGCGTTATGTATAGCACCGTGATGTCGAAGCGCTTAGAACCGCATGTTGTCTCGTGTCGAGCTACCCCCGGAGCTCGCAGTATGCTGAATGCATTCATGTCGAAAAGTGCATTATAGCGAGAACAGCGACTCGCAGCCGTTGGCTTGGCGAAGTTGCAACTGGAGCGTAACCTCGTTCAACTTGCAAGATATAATGGCTCGCCGGGAGTTATCAATTAGGACGAGCGCCAATTCGCTGTTTTTCCAGCGACATCGAGCTTTTATACTCCTTTAATTCTACAAACGATCGCGCTTTGTTTTGCTTTTTACGTTCCATAGCTGGGCAAGGCTTTGTTACCCGTGATGGCCTAGGGTTGTTAACGCCGTTCACTGCCGCGCGAATTTTGGACGCCCTTATCCACGGTGTTCAAGTGTTGTCAGCTATTTCAACACGATATATTGCAATATACATACGTAACGCGTAATTAAACGGTAAATTGGGAGTGCCTTAATAAAGATTAAAAGCGATTATTTTAATAAAAGTACTTCTACCTTTTTTTTTTTTT
>NIJG01000123.1:9834922-9845710 GCA_002201625.1 Euglossa dilemma | reverse complement strand
AATTTATAATGGATTTCTTTTTCCCCCAACCTAATACTTGCAATAATTCCCATTTAATATTAATTCTTAAAACGATTCCGTTGAAATTTCATTCCCTAAAGTGTTTAAAGCAAAACCTATAATGAAACCTGTAATCACCCATATGGCACGTATATTAATCACATCGATAACGATAATTCATAAATGAATTGTTTAATCCTGTTTAATATCATTTTAGCGATAAGCGATTGAAAATGTTTCATGCTAGTCGAAAATAACACGTAATATTAACGCACACGAATACTATACTATCACACGCCCATCAGGTAATTCCAATAATTCTCCAAATTCACGGATAATTAACTATGAAACTGGTACATTGTTTCCAGCGACCATGGTGTTTTAAATTTGCTTTAACATGACATTAAATTCGCGCATTAAACAATTTAGAGAATTTTCCAAACTTGTAAATAATTACCCGTAGAATTGCTGTCTAAATTATTTCCAGCGATCACGGCGCTTTAAATTTGCTTTAATTAAAATCGCCTCAAATTTCCGATAATTACGTTCCGTTAAATTTATCGAAATTAGATTCGCCAGGATGCATAGCAATCGGAAACAGCGAAAATTATAAACAAAAGGTAAAAACGAACGGCAAACGGCAACTTTTTCGCACGACACGCGATTATACGCGAAAACTCTGAATGCCAGGAATAAAATCACGCGAAAACCTGTAATACATTTCGAACTGCTCGTTCGTTCTTTAGTTGTCCGTCATGCTTAATCCACTCGCGTGAAATTTAATTTTTCCAAATGAAGAGATTCCAAGGACAAAATGTTGCTACCTCTACCGCGTGCGCCTATTTTTTTCCATTGCATCGCCGAACAATACACGAAGAACCATATGGTTGCGCAAATTTCCACGCACAATGCCGGGAATTAAAATGGATTTCAAACGGATTTCAAACGAATTTCAAACGCACAGGTCGTGAAATCGGGAAGAATGGATTAAAACGACGAGCAAGGGGGTTGAAAAGAGATTCGAAATCAACAGGGGTTCATTTTATCGCTGGTAATTTATTTCTAACCTCGCTAACATTCCTATTTAAATGAGACTTCCAATTTTCTTAAAAGAATCATCTTAAACAAGCAACTCAATTTTACGCGTTTCATTAATATTCCTCTGATCGATAAATATATTTTTTTACGATTTACAAATATAATTCCTAAAGAAATATTTGGAATTTGTAACGAATAATTTAGTTAGAAATGTTTAGAAGAGCAGAAGAATTTTTGTAGTCAATGAAGAAATATTAAAATTGGATTAATATTCCAAAAAGTTAAAGATATATGATCACTTTTCAATTTTTATTCACTGTGAAAAACTTTTGTAGTGCATTACAAATGCAATAAATATACACAGACTTAAGAAAGATTTTGTTTGTCGTCCTGGAGTCCCAAAAATTCTCCACAGCAGGAAGATTAAAAACAAAACCAAAAACCTAGAAACACTACCCAAAAGCGACGCGAATCGGACAGTAGCTTTCATCCCCTTTGGTGTACAGTCGGCAAAGCCTGGTTTTCTTATTCTCCAAAATAAAATGCTAAGGTACTATCAAGACACATAACCTTCCTGAAAGAACGAACCAGATGGAAATTATTCCTCGTGCTTTAATTGCCATAATTTAACCCACTTATTTATACAATTCATCAGCCACGATTCTCAACAATGAATTCATTCATTCCAGATATAAGATAATTTCTATAATTCAACCTCTCGCTCTATAAAATTCCACAACCACCAAGCACAAAATAGAAATCCCTTCATCATTCACGAGTCACAGCAATTAATTCATCCATTTTGGATATCAACAATAAAACCAAATGTCAGAAAAACGTCTCAAAAAGACACTAACTTAGTCATAACTTTGCATCCTCTTCTGATCGACAAAGCCTGGTTTCCATTCTTTAAAACAAAATGTTACGAAACTATCGATACACAGAACCTCCCTCAAAAAATCTCTTGTATCTCTCTTCTTATAAAATTTTACAACCACCAAGAACAAACCAGAAACCTCTTCACCACCCATAAGTCTCAACAATTAATTCATCCATCTTGGATATCAAAAATAAAACCAAATGTAAGAAGACCTTTTCAAAAAGATTCTAACCTAACCATAACTTTGCATCCTTTTCTGTCATCAACCGACAAAGCCTGGTTTCCATTCTATAAAACAAAATGCTACGAAACTATCGAGACACAGAAGCCGTGAAATAATTCCTCGTATTAATTCCCATAACTTGACCCTTCTCCCTATAAAATTGCCACTACTTCGGCACCCACACTGCCCAACAATTCATCCAACCCGGAAATCAAGGACGAAATGAAAAAGCGAGAAGAGCCTCTCGCGAACTCTGACCTAGCCATAACTTTGCATCCCCTTTCGGTGGTGGGCCGATAAGGTCCGGTTTCGGAGCCAGGGCAACGATCATGGCGGCGGTATCAGCGATCTCGCACGTAGGAGAATCCCTCGGAAGCCGAGTGCATTTTTCCCCCAGCGGAATAGGAGGTAGCCGGAGAAATTATCGATGGCCGAAACAAGGGAGGTAGCCAGGGAAATATATGTGGGTCACGTTCGCGGCTGGCGAATGCCAGCGGTTAAAAGTAAGGAAGAGGGGGGCGAGGGTGGAGAAAAGGGAACGGGGTGGAAGAAACGGGAAGAAGGCTGGAAGGTATCCTCCGACGTGAAGCGCAGCCGGGTGCATGCCTGGCGTTTGAATGACGAGAGGAAGACGGGAGAAAGATAAACGGCGGGAGAGTAAGAAGGAAGGGGTGCAAAGGGGGTGGGTCTCGTATAACGAAGGAAACGTTTTCACCCGCGTTTTGTTTCACCCGTGATTCGCCTTCTATGAACTCGCCGACCTTTTGCCGGCTGGAAACGAGCTACCTGAGGATATATTCCGCGGGAAAAAGCCCCGACGATGCTTTAGAGGAGGGAAAAGAAGAAAAAGGGGAAAAAATAGTGGAAAGTTGCCGTAGCGCGGAGAGGAGAAGGGCTGGCCGGAGGGCAGAGGCACGAATTAACGAGCGAAATCGTATGAACTTCCGGCTGTTTACTTTCGCGAATTAAAAGCAGTCGAAGCGCAAAAAGCCCATGGGAACTCGTTTATCTTTCCCTTTACCGATTCTCCCACCCCTTCGCGCTCTGATCGGCCATGGTCTTCTTGTTCAGTGCGAGAATGGAACGGAGCGAGTAGGGGTGAAAGGTTTCGAAGGGGTGCAGTAAGAAATGGAACTCGGTACGCGACGAAAATCGTTCAGAAAGACACAGAGAAAAGGTGACAGGATTAAAATTAATTCTCGAAATTGCCGAAATGTATAATTATAATTATAGTAATGTATAATTCCTTGCAATCATCTGTTAATAAATATTTATAAATCGCTAATTTCATACTCTTAGACTGTCGATTAGTTATTGGCCACTGTGGTACACGCAAATAATTCTCAAAATCATCGTATATTCCTTACAATTAATAATATGAATTTACAAATTGGTAATTTCGTGCTCGATTTAATTTGAAATTTTCTGCGATTGTATAATGGGTAAACACGATACGTATATATTTCTTTAACTGCTGTAATTCAAATTTAAAGATCGAATTTTGATCACCCGGCATATTTGGGCAGGGTAATCAAATATGCCGGATAATTGAACAATACCTATATACAGAGTATCGCAAATAAAGAACACAATTGAAAACGCAATCGCAAAACGCGGTAATGCGATTTACTAATAAAAATAGATTAGAAGTAAATATAGCTCTAGCTTAAAATGCAATCTCTACACAATTCGAAACACGTGGTGGAATTATAGCGCGTAATGCACTCTCTGAAATCTAAATTGAGACAGACTACCAGAGGAATACTGTAATTACACTGCAACGAACTACTTGGCGAATTCTTTCGCGTTGTTCATCAACTGTTTAACATCTACATCGTTGCCAAATACTCAAACACACAATCCTTACTATCCTATTCGCATCACATTGAAATACGATTCGCGACAGTTGCCGAAAAATAGTCAAAAATGGAACAGAGAAATCGCAATTCTACTACACTATCTACTATATCATACTATCTAACGAACTACTTGGCAAATTATTTCCCTTTGTTCATTAACTGTTTAACATCTACACTACGGCCAAATACACGCATACACAATTATTACTGTCTGATTGAAATACGATTCGCGACAGTTGTTTAAAAATAGTAAAAAATGGAGTAGAAAAATGACAATTCTACTATATTATACTATCTAATGACCTACTTAGCAAATTATTTCGCTTTGTTCATCAACTGTTTAACATCTACACTACTGACAAATACACGCATATACAATTATTAC
This sequence comes from Euglossa dilemma, assembly GCA_002201625.1. Lineage (NCBI taxonomy): Eukaryota > Metazoa > Arthropoda > Insecta > Hymenoptera > Apidae > Euglossa > Euglossa dilemma. Next base: position 9,841,325 of record NIJG01000123.1, on the reverse strand, counting down.
TATCTCATTGAAATACGATTCGCTACAGTTGCCAAAAAATAGTCTAAAATGGAGCAGCAGAATGACAATTCTACTATATTATACTATCTAATGAACTATCTAACAAATTCTTTCGCTTTGTTCATCAACTGTTCAACATCTGCACTACTGCCAAATACACAAACACAATCCTTACCATCCTATTCGTATCACATTCAAAATACGATTCGCGATAGTTGCCAAAAAATAGTAAAAAATGGAGCAGAAAAATCGCAATTCTATACTATACCATACTATCTACTACCATACTGTCAAAATTTGAGAATACGACAATTTTGTATACCGTTCGCCTTTCCAATTTTGTTTCGCGATGACGACGAATTTTCACCTTCACGCGAGGCGCGATTTTCAACAATATTCGTCGCGTGTTCGCTGCTACACCTCGCTGCAGGATGAATGAAACTTCCAGCGCTTTAGCGAACCATGATAATCGGGAATCGGCGAGGTGGTGGAGTAGATGGTCGGAGGGGTTGTCGGAGAAGGGTTCGGGATCGAAGGGAGCGAACGGAGACATTGTTTGGGCGATAGAGCGCGGGACGCGCGTGAACAAATTGCCGGAAGAGCAACGAGGGCAAAAAGCATCCGCTGCGGACGGTGTTTACCGGAAGAGATGGGAAAACAGAGGAAGTCGTCGTGGCCGTAGCCACGCTCGCGGTCCGCCGTGCTCCGGGCGGAACGCGCTCATTTGCATACCTCTTCGACCGACTTGCGCTTTGAATTTTTCAAGTCCCCCCCTGGACACACACAGAGAGCGTTCTCTCGCTACGTGCAATGCGAAACCGTGTCTCTCGTGGCTCTCAGCTTCGAACGGGATAGAAATATAATGATAGGGCGGGGAGCCGATGCAGTTTCACCGGATCGGCGAACCAGGCCATGCAAGGATCTTCTTTCCTGACCTTTCCAGGGCAATTTGCGGCACGAACTTGCGCTAAACTCTGCGAACAGGTTTGATAAACCTTCGGTGAGATCTTCGTTGTTCCCGGATAATCGAGCTTTAATCGAGTTGCGTAAATAAAAGGGACGAGCTCGCGCAATCTGCCAGTAGATACATGTATATTAATTTTGAATATTATAACGCGTATCTACAAAGCGTATACTTTCCTCAGGTTTAATTAGAAATTTATTAATCTTGAGATTTCTCGCAACGCTAGACTATATTCCGCTTAGAATTAATTAAATTTATATAATATAACAACCATAAATTCGGTTTCATGTCTGAATAATTATTAATTGAAGTATTTGAGTGAAAAAAAGAATTACGGAGTAGTAGGTTACTAAATAATTAGAACAATCGAGGTTCTGCTGTATTATCGTCATTATTATTGTTATTATTATAATTGATATAATTATAACAAAATCATAACAATAATAATAATACCAGTAATACTTTATACGTATCTAATTGCTAAATTCTTATTTCGTTATCGAATAATTTAGTTAACCGTCTTTCGGGTATAGGTAGCAATTCCACAAAACCAATAGCGAAAGTTTAAAATAGAAAGTAACAATATGTATGTATGAACGTCGGAATATGTACAGGACATACGAATTCATTTTCCGATCTAATACGCTGCGACGGAAACTCAATTACGGTGACCAAAATTGCTGAAAAAAAAGGGAAGAGGGAAAAAAGAGGACGAAAAAAAAAAGAGCGCAACAATGTGACAAACCGCGCATTTTTCATTATTTGCCGCATAACGGTCGTAAAGTGAATTATACCCGATACGACGAAATTTCCGACGAATTTCTCCGCCGATTTCGACGCGAAATCTGCTCAAATTCCGCTCCTCGGAAACTGTCGAAAATATGCAAGCGCGGGTAACACAAAACTCCGCAGCCTGGCGCATTAAACGCTCGTTTTAATTATCCTTGTCGATTATTCTCCTTCTGGCCGCGCTTTGTTGGGAATAACGCGGGCGCGAGCTCGAATAAACGCGAAATTATTTTTCGAACGTCGAGCCATCAGCGGGAATTTCGCGGATGATTATGCCGAAAAATTACGATTATGAAACGGCACGAATTAACGAATGGAATTGTCGATTTTCACGTTAACGCGTGTCAATTAAAGTTTAACATTTCCATTAAAACGTTAAACCAGGCCGCGGAAAACCCCGCTTTTTTCTCTATTTTCTCTATTTTCGCGAATACAAGCGCGAAATGTAGTGTATGCGTTAGCATTTTAATCACTGGTCCAAGTAACAGCGTGTCTGTGAAATCCCTTCGATAATCAGGTGGTTGACGAGCTACTAATATGGGTTTATGGATGGATTAGACATCGAGAGACGCAACCCTTGTGCTCGTGAATTAATCGTTGCCTTGTCAAGAGTTCATGACAGTCGAAAACAGCGCTATTAACTCTTTGTGGCACAGAATTTCAGAAAATAAACCTATGCTGCACGGAAATTTTATTGCATTTTAAACTAAACAAAATTGGTATACTCTTATTAGCACCAGATTTACGGATGCTTTTTGTATACTTATTTGTATGAACACCCGTTGAATTTACAAATAAAGGAAGTCCCGTATTTTCTTTAAAAAACAAACGATGAGTTTAATTTAGAAACAATTGCAATATTAACGAACTTAATATAAGTTAACTAAATCTATTAATATCGTATAATTGTAACAACCCTCTCGTCAAATTGCTATGTCCCGTAAATCTAATGTTAACAACGGTATCGAATAATATAAAACCATAAAAAAATAATAATAATTTCATTTAATTCGTTATTGTGAGATTCAAATAATCGCACCGTGATTTTACGAATGCAGCTATTTCAAATGATATATTTTAATATTTCAAATGCATCAAAAGGATGGAACATTTTTAATCTCACCGTGACCCAAAGAGTTAAAAATATAGACGAAACAGGCCAAATGAGCCATATAAGTCTATTCAACTTCGCAAGGATACAAGGATTCGCACGATTATATCGTAATAAGCTTATGCTCGCGAATTACACGTTGCCAAGTGTCTTATCAAGTGTTCGTGACAGTTAATCGTCATTAAGGATGCAAATCAGATAGGCCAAATAAGCCAAATAGGCCAAATAGATCTATTAGAAGTTGCTCAAAGCATGACTCGCAGATGATACAAGGATTTACACGATTATATCCCGATAAGCTCATGCTCGCGAATTACACGTTGCCAAATGTTTAGTCAATCCTTATCAAGCCTGCAAATCAAACAGGCCAAATAGGCCAGACAGATCTATTAAATTACCCTCAAAGGGTGACTCCGTAGGTGATACACGAGTTCAATTGATCATATCCCGATAAGCTCACCTTCGTTAATAAAGCCAAGCGATAATGGTCGAGTCACAGGTATTTCCTTCATTGATTTAATATGTCAGCGTGTGTATGGTCTGCGAGGTCTTTAGATATTAGGCTGAACCCGACTCTTCTCGGTAACCAGGAAGTTAGCAACCCAGCACGGGTCTACGAATGAACTAGACCTGAGGGAATACTGCCCTTGTGTTCACGAATTGCTCGTGTGCCTTATCAAGTGTTTATGATACGCCTATCGCTACTGAGGGTGCAAACACTGGGTCCCAACGGAACTATTACCCTCTGCCTAAAAGATGATCATGGAAACAATACGAACTCGATTGGTAGTTTCCCGATAAGCCTTGATAACTTTCGCTAATATATTCCGGAAAAAAGAACGAGCCACGCGTATTTTCCTTGTTTCCTACATTTCTAGCGAGAATTCTATATTATGTCCACCTGTGTCATCTTCGCAACAATACACAGTATCTAGTTCTTGAAAAAATTAAATTCCTATGCCGTGTCATCTTCTCAGTGGAACAGAATAATTTCTGTCTCTGAAACAATACGAATCCGATTGATAATTTCTTGATAAACCTGATACCTTTTGCTAATATACTCCGAAAAGAAGAACTAGCCACGCGTATTTTCCTTGTTCCTAAAACATCAGGACCTCATTTAGTATTTTTACCGAGAATTTTACACTATTGGTAGTCTTCTGATAAACCTGATAACTTTTGCTAATAAATCCCCCCAAAAAGATAGAAGAACGAGTATTTTCCTTGTTTTCTAAAACATAAAGACCTCATTTAATATTTTTATCTAAAATTTTACACTCTTATTCCTATATCATCGCAGCAATGCAGAGTACAAAGCTTCTCGCAAAATTTAAATTCCTATGCCGTGTCATCTTCTCAGCAAAGCAGAATAACTTCTGTTTCTGAAACAACACGAATCCTATTGGTAGTTTTCTTATAAACCTGATAACTTTTGCTACTAAATTCAAAGAAAAGTACGAACCACGCGTATTTTCCTTGTTTTCTAAAACATCAGGATCTCATTTAATATTTTTATCTAGAATTTTACACTCTTATTTTTTTGTCATCTTCGCAGCAATGCAGAGTACAAAGCTTTTCGCAAAAATTAAATTCCTATGCCGTGTCATCTTCTCAGGGAAGTAGAATAATTTCTGTTTCTGATACAACACGAATCCTATTGGTAGTTTTCTTATAAACCTGATAACTTTTGCTACTAAATCCAAAGAAAAGAACGAACCACGCGTATTTTCCTTGTTTTCTAAAACATCAGGATCTCATTTAATATTTTTATCTAAAATTTTACATTCTTATTCCTATATCATCGCAGCAATGCAGAGTACAAAGCTTCTCGCAAAAATTAAATTCCTATGCCGTATCATCCCTCGTGTCATCTTCTCCGCGAAGCAGAATAATTTCTGTCCGTGGATATTTCAGGTTCGATATAAACTCTCATTTATAGCATCGCGCGACGCATAGCGCCGTTGTATAACGTCTTCGGCGAAAATAGCCGTGTTTAGCCACCGTGTCAGAAACCCTGCTGTGTCAACAACGTGAATTAATAGCATTCGTCCTTTCCATCGATTCGCGGCAGCTATTCTGAAACTGAGAGAAGAAGCGTCGTGCTTCGTCCGGTCAGCCTTCCGGCGGGTTCTCAATGTTGAACGACGGCGAGCCGATATGGCCGCGGTAAACGAATCACCTTTGTGCCCGGCCCTGATTCAACTTCTTCTTTCACGATACTCCCTTTTCAGATTTCGAGGTCGCGATTTGTAAAGCTCCGCGGATTCGTGCCGGGATTTGTGTACGTGGATTGTTCGGTTATTGTTGAAAATAGAATGGAACGTTCCAGGAGGAATATGATTTACACTCGTACGATGCCGTTTTATTCGAAAGTGCGCCAGAGGAATATAAGGTATCCCCGATGCGCAGGTCGAATATTTCGTGATTTATCGAAGCCTAAATTTCTGGAAACTCTGCATCGCTATGGGGATATTTATGGTGATAGAATTGACCGTTTCAGTCGTTACAAAATCGTAAAAATATACCGTCTTTCGGATCAATAGAGGAGCATGATTCACGACAGGAATATAATTTAGGATTACAAGTTGAAGCTTTGATCGTTGATTTCACTTCGAGTCGTTTAAAAACATTTTTTCAAACTTTCAATGTGATTAGTACTTCCATGAGTCGTTATAATTCTTCGTCGAAGAGATGATATTATTACAGGATACGTTTGAAGTCCCAGGTTTAAGACAAAAACAGATAAAATCTGCAATCCTCCAGGAGCACGAATAAAGGACATCAGTTCTTTAATTAGTATTCTGTTGCAGTTTAATTTATATTCAGGAAATATATGCGTTTCGACCTAATGTCCTCAGCCATTGACATATTATAAACCTCATGTGGCGTTGCGACTGTTAACGAAATTAAAGGTCCTTTTGGCTGCGTAGACATCTGAGTCCTCACGAACACGTATACCAGTCTTCCTGTGTAGGTCATCTCTATAAATTCTCTCTGACTAATAATCATAAATCCAAAACACGATTATTTATGAAAAATTCTAATACAAACGATATAGAGTTATCTTGTGACCTACCAACAATCCTTTGATCTGTTTTAATATCTAAGACGAGCATCAAACAGCTGGGTAGTTAGAATAAAGCGATATTATCTAGGGGTAGCATCTGGGGCTAATCGACGTGAGTTAGCACTATCGCGAAGATTTTCGAGTATACACCAAGGCTGTGTATTTACACCTGCATTACACTTCCAACTAATCGACGTGACTCTGCAGTATGGTGGAAAAATTCGATATTAAAATCGGACTCGCTAGCTTAGGAGAATCACCGGGTAGTTATAAGAGCTGCCTCAGATATGCTTGGCTTCGTGTAATAAATGATCGAAGAGAAATAATTCGAGTAAAAGAGAACTGTGAAAATTGGATCATTTGATAAGTGTAATTATACTTCTTGTAATTGGTACGATAAAAAGTCGAAAATTACCAAGTTATTATCGACACTGTTGTGTGTGTTCTATATGTTAACCCTTTGCGGTCGGTG
>NIJG01000123.1:9801818-9820671 GCA_002201625.1 Euglossa dilemma | reverse complement strand
TTTTTTTTTTTTTATTTTTGTTATGTATACGGGTTTTTCGGTATGAGGATGGTTTGGGTTAGGTTTGGGTTAATTTTGATTTGATTAATTTTCTTTTATCGTGGATGATTAAACAACCGGGTATAATATAGCATTGTTTTTCTTTTTTATTTCTGATGTGTATACGGGTTTTTCGATGTGAGGATGGTTTTGTTTTTTCGCATCTGTAATAAAATATTTTCAAATTAATAGAATTGATAATGAAATTACTACACGTTCAGAAATAAAGTAAAAAGGAGGAATCAAGCTTTTACGTTCGAAGCTTTGTTTTCGAGAAATTTTGGTTTGAAATAAAAGTAGCAGACACTCGTCGGCAGCCATATTGAACGCTTTTCGCGAGGAGTCTGCTCGATGTAACCCGACGAATTTCCAAACTCCATTTCCTCGAAAACAAAGCGTTAAATGAAAAAGTTTTATTGTTTTTTACCGCCTTATTTTTGCATGTAGGATAACTTTCCGTGCACACTTCGAACGTTTTATGTAGATGTCAAAGATAAAACAGCCCATTTGAGACATTTGGTATAACTGTCGGAAATAAATACACGGACAATTTATTATACACGGTTGTTTAAATTTGAAGATTGACAAGTGAAATACGATTCCGAATGAAATGTAATTCCATATATTTATGGAACGTTATATTTACTATGTCAATGGTAAATTATTTCTTTGATAATGCGCGTTTTCGTTTGCATTATTTAACGCGTGTAATTATTTTTGCGAGCTTCCTTTTGAAAATACCGATTAAATTGCAAAGTGAAACTGATAACCCAACAGCAAGGTTTCCATGTGTTTCGAATACGTGTTTTATTCGAAAATAAGCACGAATGTAAATATTTTTTACTTCCCATTCGCTTTTTATCATATGCTACACATAAATTTACGTATTTTTCATTATTTCCCGCCTTCTGGAATGAACAGAAATTTAAATACCCTAAGTGATATACACGCTTGTTTTGCTTGAAACTTGTCAGCGTGGATATTTCATAATCTTCAGAAAATTAAATATATATATTTAATTCTTTTTTCACATCGTATAATTGTAATATTACACGAAATAAAATTTTACGAAGCATAGTCTCACGTGTAGGAATTTTTGTCGTCGTATGCACCCGGTGGTTTGACTTGATCATAGTAATAATTAGAAAATAAATACAAAGAAGTACAAATAATAACAATCTAAGTAATTTACAACATCAAATTCAATTAATTAATACTGGTAAATTAGAATTTATATGTGGTGTAATGGTAGTGTAACTAGTCTTAACCTAACTTAACTTCTACTTTTGTCATCTTCCAAGTTTTTTATAAAATTGATATATCAATTCCAATGGCGTAGTCATGTCAAAAGCTTCTTCCATAATTAAAGCAACGCATAGATTTGGATATAAACCTATTGCGACGCTATTTACTTATAAAACCATAAATTTATCCATTCCAAATCTCTCTTTGTCACACTCCTGTACTTTGATACAAAATTTCATATTGGCCACTCATACAAACTTGAACACCTAATTTCAAGATTAATCAGATAACACTGATCCTTTCTCTGTACCAATGTCTGAGGGATAAATCCCATTTAATCCTTACTACTATTTTCCCCATTTTCAGAAATGACACCAACAACCCATAATAAAAATTCCAGAGGCTGACCTCGAAAAGGTAGATTTCTGAGACTACGATCAATTAGGCTATCCTCCGAGTAGTATTTTAGCTTTTATTGGATGCAAAGTCTGTACTCTTCATGGCTATGTTAGGAGTAGTGGAAGGGCCTAAGGCCGGACGCATACGAGCGTGGCAACGTCACAGCGATTTCACGTGAGTGACTCTACACGATTCGGCAAGTTCAGGTCCAGTGCAGACGAGCGACGCGACGTCATTGCGATTTCACACTGGTAGCACCGCAGGATTCGGCAGGTTTATATTTCCAATAGCGGTATCCCATGCTCGCGTGCGTCGCGTCATTAGAGATGCAATCCTGCCGAATCGTGCACCGTCACCGATGAAAAATCGCAATGACGTCCCGTCGCTATTTGCACAGGGCCTAAAATCGCGCGGTCGATCAGTAACACACGGGATGCCAGTTCGATCAGCTCTGATGATCTTTTGTTCGTCGATCCGATCGACGTTCGGTGGGTTCAGGAATCTGACGACTCTTTGTCAGTTCTGTTGCGCAAAATAAATCAAATTTTCTCGATTTGGGATGGTTTAGAATAGTCAAATCTTTGCATTTGACAGAAACATTTGAAATAAATAATCGAAAATCACGTCAAAGAAAACCTGAAATAAATAATCGAAAATCATGTCAGTTTTGTTTTTCTTTTTAACGATATTAACCCTTTGCACTCGAGAGGCGACTGTCAGTCACCATGGAATTTTAAAGACTCATATTAATTAATATATGGAATTTAAGATAATATAACAACATGCGAGATATCGAAATCAAATAATTTTACGTGTTAATTATTATTCGATTCTTTATTTACCACTGAGNCTATATACTCTATTTAAATTTTTTGGATTTTGGGATAGATTTAGAAAATTCGAATCTTTGCATTTAACTGAAACATTATTGTCATTTTCGATTATTTATTTCTTATTTTCCTTTCCTTTCTAACCATATTAATGTTTGAGTTACGAGTAATTAATTCAATTATAATAGTATAGCTATACTATAGTTCTATATCCTCCATTTAAATTTTTTGGATTCTGGGATATATTTAGATTTATATTTTTGGATTTTAAACATTCAGTTTCAACATTCAGGAAATTAATAAATGCAAATTCAACGTCTTTCTATCCCGCTATCTTCGATTATTTATTTCTAACTTTCCTTTCTTTTTTAATGATATTAATATTTGAATTCCGAATAATTAATTCTATTATGGCAGTATTATAGTACGATTGTATATATTGTAATTTAAATCTCTCCTTTCCCGACGATCCGTAAACAAATAAACGCAGTGTAACGTTACAGGAGCAGATCCGATGAAACCTAATTTATTCTGACCAGTTGCACGAATTCGCGGGTAATTACGGATGGTTATCGTTGGACGACGTTAATTGTAATGCTCAGGCGAAAAGATAGTGTAACGAACGATTCTACGCCGTCATATCGGCCGAATAAATTTCCACATGATTTATTCCGGCTAACTCTCGGCGGAATAACGCGTCTGCGTTAGCCTGCGTCGCGTTTCGTGCTTTCTTCCTGGCTACAGTTATTACAACTATCTTGATTAACGTCATTCTCATGGTATTTCTCAATTTTTATGCTGAACGAGGAACACAATGGTTTATCAGGACGTTTGTTTGCTTTTGTTACATCTACGTACGAAAATACGGCCGGTAGGCAAGATTAATGACATCCAGCAAATCGGCGAAAGGTGAAAGGAGTTAGAGACCTTTTACCAAGGCTAATGTGCTTTCCTAATAAACTTATCATCTTAATGACTACGGAACAGCGAGATGAAAGATACGTTCTATATCTCGAATGCAACGTTATTAAGCTAATTTTTAAAACGTTCGCGCGGAATGTTGTTTAATTTTGTTCAATTTGGCAATACAGCTAATCGATGAGATATAATTTTGTTTACGTATACGAACGAAGAGAAAAGCTTTGCCGCGATGAAAAGAAAATCGAGAGTTCATCCTGGGTCTGACCTATTTGTAGCTCTTCACCGATGCAGGAAGAGCACTACAGTTAGCAGTTAAGGAGCCATCATTGCCATTTAAATTAATTCGTACCGAGAAGTTGGAGAATAAGTCGACGGGGGCACAAATAACAGATTAATTTGAAAGTAAGCCCCGACATTCGAAAGTAAGAGAACCGATGTCTGCTAAAGCAATTATGGTGGTGAGGAGGGAATGAAATGAACTGAACTTCGTTACCTAGGTCGTTGCTGCTTTGTAACAAGTTAATGAATCGCAGACGCCATTTCTTGCGAGTCGGGATTCAGTGTAGACGACACAGGCAGATTCCGCAATTATTTTCAGACCAAATCGGATGATTTCCAACGATACCATAATTCCTGGATACCTGCTCAATTTAACTCGTCGCTTTAGCTATTCGTCTGTACAGATTCCTTTTATAGCGCAGCGAATAAATCTCACTTGAGTTTTGAAATCTAAATATTAAGAAAAAGAAAACAGAATGTTATGATAAATTAATCACGTGCATTCTGGTGCTGTCATTGTCATAACTCATATTCTTCGTTATACGATTCTGTTTTCCTTGTCAAACATGAAAAATAAAAGGAGGCTACTGTTTAAGTAACTAAATTAATCCTTTTTTTGCAAAGTAGAAATTTGATAAACTTTAAATTTGATAAACTTTCGTAATTATTGATTAATCAAGCAGAAGAATTCTCAGAGAGAGAAGAATTCTCGAATAAACGCAAGCATTTAATAAAGTCGATTATAACTATTCGTAATATATTGTTCGTGCGGACGTAGAAGTCCACGAACCTTCCCACTCTCATCATTTACCCACGTTGTTTGTCCAAGATCCCTCGATTAACTCCAACTATGTTCCTGGCAATCCTCCTATCTTTTATCAGCAGTAGAATGCACGCTCAAGTAGAATTTTCGAAAGTCCTGGTTAACCAACCCTTTCCCAAGAACATATCTTCCAACCTCGGACCCACCTAACATCTACCCAGTGTCCTTCCAGTACCCACGCAGTACTTATTTGTTATCTACCTAATATACACTTCTTAGTAGCTACCTAATACTCACCTTAAACCCACTCAGTATCCACCTAATGAGACATCAGGATAGTAGATGTCTAAAGCAAGAATCTGACACGGTAACTCTCCCGGATCTTTCAGTTTCTTTTGCTCATTTCAAAAAATTTTCTGTACATTTTGTGTAAATCAGATTAATCTTTTCTGCAATATTTCATTCATGATCTCTTTCATTGACGACTGACTCTCTGAGTTACATCCAATAGACGTCCAGTTTACCCATGATAGATTTCATAAAGCACAAAGCTTTTTGAACAACTCCATTACCTTTAATTTCAATTATGTTGAATTGTTCCTTGTTTGCGAAATTTTCTTCAACGATATTCCTTCGAATTTTTCATGGAAACATCAAAGCTATAGAAGGTCAATGCAACCACTATAGAATTTTACAATTAATGCAGAAGTAGAATGAATTCATAAGGAATAAGTGCAAGAAAAATTACATTCACAGGTTCAATAGATTGTCTTTACCTTAATATTTTTTCCCTTGAAAACTCAGTCACTTATTTTCATCATTCTGATATCAAAGACAGCTCTACTCTTTTCCCACGTATTCTACTAGTAACCTTCTCATCCTTATGCAGTAGCACTCCAAGAGTCTACTAACAAGCACCAGAGGGAATATTTCCTTGTCTCCACATTCTTCATACCGTCAAACAAAAGTCCAAATTCTTCTCTTTCACGTGATTATCCTTGTATCGTAAAGTTATTCTCGGTTAAACCCTTCGCAGATAACGATCTGCCTGTCTGGTAAGCAATGACACTTTTGATAACAAAACAGTTTTTTATTTATACTAAAATACAATTCGAATTCTCTTACTAAATTCTCTAACTTTCTAACTCTCTTACAATCGTGAGATTTATACTCTTAATCACTCACTTCTACCTTTTGACAACTCTGACTCTCGAACTCTAACTCTGTCATGCAACTATTGTCTTCTTTCATACTCAGTTTAACTTCCTAACTCTTTTACAATTATCGGATTTTTATTCTTAATCACTCGCTTCTAACCCTTGACAATTTTGACTCTTGAACTCCATTTCTGCCATGCAACTATTGTCTTCTTTCATACTCAGTTTAACTTCCTAACTCTTTTACAATTATCGGATTTTTATTCTTCATCACTCACTTCTAACCCTTGATAACTCTGACTCTCGACCTCTAACTCTGTTATGCAACTATTGTCTTCTTTCATACTCAGTTTAACTTTCTAACTCTTTTACAATTATCGGATTTTTATTCTTAATCACTCACTTCTAATTCTTGACAACTCCGACTCTCAAATTCTAAATCTGCTATGCAACTATTGTCTTCTTTCATACTCAGTTTAACTTTCTAATTCTCTTACAATTATCGGATTTTTATTCTTAATCACTCACTTCTAATTCTTGACAATTGTGACTCTCGGACAATAAATATCTCTAACAACTCTGACTCTCGGATTCTAACTATCTCTTTTTTCATACTCAGGATTTTTTTTTTAATCACGTATTTCCCATGCAACCTCATCTTCAGTGGGTCAGGCACTTCAAAGACTCGGGACGCATTTCTAATGGGAAGGGATCATTTCTGGTAATAAGGGAATCTTGTTTACTTTGCTTCAGTAATGGCGTTAGAATATATGATATTCGGTCCTACGTTTCCCCAAGCGAATTTCTTGTCAAAAACACACAGTATCTTCCTCTTCCATCGTACCTTTTCCTTTCGAGGAGCTCACGAACTTGGCAAACGAGCGACTCGCATTTCCTCCTAGCTTCTGAAACGTTTTTAATCCACAATTCTCTCCGACCTCCGTAAAATCATCGCTCTGCGTATACAATGTTTCGTTCTCGCCGATTAAAATTATTTCCCATTCACTGGAAACTTATACAACCGGTTCTTTCACTCTCGAAATCCCGACAGATGTATAAAATATTATAAAACGCGGCGGAAAAAAAAAAACGTTGCGAGAAACGCCGAAACAGCGGAAACCGATGGTTCTTCAATTTCAGCCGAAAATACGAGCGCAGCGTCGGGCGCAATTTGCGAAACAAATGCGAGCTCAAAATTGCCCACGATCAAAATGAGTTCAATTAAACAAGAGATTTAAATCTTCCTCCCTCAGCGATTTCCTATTTCAATTATCCTCATTCCAGCAACGCGCGCGTTGCACTCGCGATGATAGATATTATTTTTCGACGCAATACGGTAATTATAATGTTCGCTGCCGCCCGATATTACATTCGTGTCCGACGTGGAATCGTTGTAAACGATTTTCCAACAAAATCGGGTATGATGCGTGATGAAATGTCAGCGAACTCTATAATTTTCAGAGTTGTTCGAGTAACTTCAACTTTCTGTATCTCCACAAAAATATATCGTAGGTTTATAAATTAAATTTGTTTTCATACGAAAAGATTAGTGCTACGAAGATATCGACAGAAATTTTATATCCTTGACACTAGGTTTACGGAGATTTTTTGTATACCTATTTCTATGGACACCCGTCAGATTCAGGGTAAAGAAAACCAGAGATTTTCTTTAAAAAACAAACGATGGGTTTAATTTGAAAACAATCGCAGTATTAACAGACTTAATATAAGTTAATTAAGTCTGTTAACACGTTGCCGCACACTTTTCATTTGACGATCGTGCTCAGAAACACATTCTTTTTAAATTGTTTATGACTGCCAGATGAAATGGAGTGTAACTTGTATGTTTGGAAGTGAAAATTATCACATTTGGTCACAGTTTTTCTAAAAAAAACTCTCGACGGTTATATAACCGTCATTTGCTCATTATGTCATTTTTACATTTCTTTTTTTATTGATTAAAATGTGCACAACTGCTATAGCCGTTGTTTGCCTATATATCGCCGAAGATCGGACGGTTATAATCGTCATTTACGTCAACGTGTTAATATCGTATAATTGAAGCAACCCATTCGTCAAATTGACGGGTCCCGTAAATCTAGAGTTAAAGACGATGACACTTTTTAAAGAAGAATACAGGAAGACAAAGTGTAGAAATTAACGCAATTCGATGTTCAGTGGTTTATACGCTGAAAATTGATATATATTCGTGTATTTTCGACAAATATTCGGGTACTTTGATAATTCTAATGTTTACAGGATTTTTTTCTTTTTTATTCCACGATTATCTCTCGCTTTTACACGTCAATTTCATACATCGCGCCGCGACAGAAGATAGCTGGCGGTGAAGCGGACAAAGAATTTAACAATTGAATTTATTCCCCGTGGGAAAGGACGCCACTGGTTTCCAATTTATCGAACAAGCTACTTGCCCGTTCCACGATGGCGAGTGTTTAAAAATCGAAGTCCCTCGAATCTGCATTGCACTGGTAAATAATTCTTTCGCTTTAACCGATTGTTTGTTGGTTCCTTGCCACCTCCGTTGTTTCGGATTTGCCGTGAAATGGAGATTTCCTGTTCCTTCCGGGAAACACATGTACGAGAAACGGTAAAAGTAGATGGGATACTGTAGTATCCAAATTATGGTATAAAATAGTATTGCTTTGGCTAGAAAATAACATTGAAATTTTTAGAAAAATTCTTTGGCAATTGAAAAAGATTTATCAAATAACGTATTTAACGTGATTATTAATTACAAAAAGCAATAATATAGTAATATATGATACAATAATTAAACGATTAATGCTGAAAAATTTTTATTCCATTCGGGACGGGAAATTCGAGAAATAATAGACATTAGAAAAATTATTAATACTAATGGTTAAATAACCGATGAACGAAGAAGAAGTAAGACCTTGACACGTTGCCGCAAATGACGACTATAGCACGTTTTAAACAATTAAAAAAAGAACAGCGTTAGTACGAAATGTAAGAATGATATGATGAACAAATGACGGTTATAATCGTCAAGAATTTTTTTAGAAAAACTGTGGCCAAATGTGATAATTTTCACATTCAAACATACAACTTAACATAAACAATTGAAAAAAATGTGTTTCTGAGCACGATCGTCAAATTATAAATGTGCGGCAACGTGTTAAAAAATGGAATAACGCGTGATATGCATAAATGTATATATATATATTGAATGAAAATCGGTAAAGACGAGTGATCGAGGAGATAACTTTGAATGCGGAATTTTCTAGGAAAATTTAAAAAACCGTGATTTACGCGATGGCAGGTTCAGTGTTAACAGAGAAGGAAAATTGGTCGAAGAAAAACGGAAATTGGAGAGAAGGTGAAGAGCTAGGTAATCCTTATTCGTGAGCAACGAAGTCGTAACAATGCTGAACTAAATCCAACTTTCAACAAAGCTAGAACGGCCGACGCAAATCTCTCATTATCGTAACGAGATATAAAAGAAGGCAGTTACATAATTCATTTCACTCGACGTAAGTTCCGCAAACGCCTGGAACAAGCGGCCTCGAGCCGAGTCAAACCGAACGCCGTCCGCAATCCATCATCTCCGTCGATCCTCTTGATTACGAATAAATATTCAGTGGCGCTGCACCGCGGACATAAAAATCGCGTCAGAGTTCGTCGAATCGAGTTCGTTTCTCGGTCGTTTCCCAGGCCTTTGTCCTGGCCATCAGCTGCGATTCAAATTCGACTTACCCGGAGACTTCGAATCTTCCTCATAATTCCGACTAACTCCCCTCTGGCTCTATCCTCCGTGAACCTCTAACTTCGATTAATACCATTTTTCTATTTAAAAAATCGAACTTTATAAGAAAAACCGTACTTCGAGGACCAGCTATCGGCGAAATGTCAACGATCGCTTGTTCAATTTTAGGCCGAATAAATTTAGAGAAACCTCGGTGTCATCGAGCTTTTTATTCGGGTGATAGGTCAAAGTGTGATTGACTTCGACGAGAAACTAGTTATCGAGAATTTTATTCCTGAGGTTTATAAATTTATATTCTCTTATGTCCTCTATGTTCTTTTATATCTATTCTTTTATATTTTAAGGTATCGTAGATTTATTCTAAGCGGAAAAGAGTTATAAAAGGAAAAGGGAAAAGAATAACGGGAAAGCGTTTGTCCGCGAACAGTCCACCAGTTTGGTTCACAGTTCAGATCGAAGGGGTGAGGGTAGTTTTAAGGACAATTAAGAAAAGCGAGGCACGATCCTTTCGAGAGACGAGTGTCGCGCGAAGCTTAGTAGTGACAAATCGAAAGAAGTCTTGAGGAAAGTCGTTTAGAGTTGTTTTATACTGTCTTTGTATATATATACATCAAGTTACCGCTTTTTTTTCAACCTTATTTAAACTGTATATACAGATATTACATAAGTATGTCACAATCCAATCAGCGTTACTCGTAGAATCTGAAGACCATGACTTACACCTTCAACCCGGGCTCTGCATGGAAGCCATAAAGTCGCCACAACAAACTTTACGATAAGTGGCTATCCTAAATACCAACGTTGAGAACTGTCAGGCGTGACAGTTTACGTTGAATGGATAAAAATCGAGATATTAGCGCAAGCAGCATATACTAGGTGTATATGTTATGAAACAGCGTTGCTGTGCGTGAGTAAGAAGTTAGTGTTACTGTTACTGTTAGATTAATTGGGCCTGTCACAGTTGCCGATTAGCTAAGTGTTACAATGACAGAACAAGTTCTCTACTCAGCTTTCAGAAGAAGAAAGCATAGTACATTTACACCCTTATTTTTATTGCAATTCTCTAACACTCCTATAATCACAGACAGTGATGAAAACCAACTGAGGATCATAGCGAGACCGAGTGAGACAAAATAATGACAGCATTGGCGTAATCTTTCGATGGAAATGTTATCCTTCTGTTTGTTAAAGTCTAACGTTGAATTAAAATAGGAAACCTGGTACAACTAAAGTGTTAAGCAATAAAACTCGCTGTATGGTGACAAAGATTAAACACTTTATTTGGTAAAATATATGAAGAGGACGTGTTGTTATTGACAACTCGCGAATCTGAGTTTTCTTCCCCGATAGAAAAAATTATTCCATTAGATTCTAAACCTTCCAGACCACGTCATAAAGATTCTGCGCTTATTTGAATAACTACTCCATTGTGTAGCCTATCGATGGAAATGTTATTCTTCTGTTTGTTAATATCTAACGTTGAATTAAAAAAGGAAACCTGGTACAACTAAAGTGTTAAGCAATAAAACTCGCTGTATGGTGACAAAGATTAAACACTTTATTTGGTAAAATAAATGAAGGGGACGTGTTGTTATTGACAACTCGCGAATCTGAGTTTTCTTCCCCGATAGAAAAAATTATTCCATTAGATTCTAAATCTTCCAGACCACGTCATAAAGATTCTGTGCTTATTTGAACAACCACGCCAATGCGTAGCCTATCGATGGAAATGTTATTCTTCTGTTTGTTAATATCTAACGTTGAGTTAGAAAAGGAAACCATGTAAAACAACGGAACTCGCCGTATCGTAATAAAGATTAAAGTTTTTATTTAGTAAAATAACTGAAGAGAAGGTGTCGTTATTGACAACTCGCAAATCTGAGTTTCCTTCTCCGATAGAAAAAATTCTTTTATAAGATTAAAGATCTCATCGAATAAAAATCCTACGCTTATTTCAACAATCACTTCGTTGATCTTTATCACTGCCTTCATCCAATAACGACAGGAATGGAGATGCAAAACACACTATATGTCTTCTTCTCGTGGAAACATAGTACTTCTAAAAATCAGTAGACTGAACACTTTGGAAAAATCTCAAATTTCCTCGAATTTCTCTAATAGTTAGTGTAAAGTGGTTTTCACGATTCCACAAGATGCTGTATCAGTTTCACAAGCTGTACAAAAGATGACACCGACTCGATATCTCGCAGGTTTGACTCGCGATATTTCAATCGCGCAGACGGCAGAAAGGCAGTGAGAGATAAACGATCGATCAAACGTAATAAATAAAATGTACAGACGATCACGACGCTGGCGTATCGAGTGAGCCAGGTCCTCCTTTTGTACACCTCCTGCGCGTTATCTCGGCATCAAATTTCCTGGGGAGAATGCGGCGCAATCGTCTCGAAGGTGTGCTCGCGTGATAAATGCCCGCACATGCTTCAGAAATATTTCCTGGACCTGAAATTCCCGCCGTATCGAGGCGAACTCGCGAGATTAAGTGCGCGGCCGGGCATTCGCGTTCGCGTGGATGCCTTGATGATGCGCGGTTAGGAAATTTATGTTAAATGTTCGGGTGGAACAGGTAGAGAACGGGAACAGAGGAAGTATCGGTGCAAGCGTGGCTGTAGTTAAGCGAACCGTTCAGAACTGGGTGCTGAGGAGGCAGAAGAATGGTTGTTCGAGTGCTTTATGGTTTTCTTCTATTTTCGTCTTTAGCGTGGGAATGATGGTACCCGCGTCGAAAGGAGGAGGAGTGTTTGAGGAGTATCTTCGAGGATGGATGTGTGGGTGAGAGATATTTCGGATAGAAAGCTCTTCCGGGTGATAGAGAGGAAGAACAGATGGACCGAGGACGCGAGACAGACGCGTGAACGAGGATCATGGATATCGATAGATGTCGAGAACGATTGTTCCTTGGCCTGAATTTGGAAGTTGCTTTCTTAGCGTCGAGATGATCTAGGTTAGGTTCGGTAACAGTGGTAATGGTTGACGTAGATTTTAATATTAAATATTGGGCTGTTAGGAAAGTAATTTCTTTTTTCCCATCAGAAAAATTCGACCGTTCATGATCGTGTGAAACGTCTTGACTTAAAAATCGTTTCATTTTCATCAAGAAAGAAGAAATGACTTTCTGAACAACTAATAGATCATCCCATAAGTTCCTTCCACGGTGCTATTTACATTTTTCGTCGGATTTCATAAACATAAGGCGACAAACCGACTACGAAAACTATGTTTTCTTAATATTTAAAATTATTTTTATTCGACATATAATTTTAAATAGATGAATAGAAAAACGATCACAAACTTATGGGATGACCTAATATATGTATATGTAGCGATATATTAGCCAATTGTTACTTGGTGAAATTTGGATGTCATTTAATTCTAGCAGAAATATATTTAAAAAGTTAAGCGAGGTTAAAACTAAGCAACAACTAGGAGATTAAGTTCAGTAATACGCTTCCTTTCGTCTTCAAAACTACGATTAAAACACGGCTCTAAACTACATACCGTAAACTATCAATTCTGTCAACTAAAATCTGCAAGCTAACAAACTAACTGTGGTGATTTATTAAATAAATTATGTGTGCGAATTAGAGATACAAATTATGTCTCGATATCTACGTTTACAACTCCGTTCGCAATTCACTGTTTACAACTCATTACAACTAACGACTCTACGACTATCTCTTTAAAGATATCTCAGCTAACTCTCCACTAACTGTCAACTAACTTCAACTGAAGTTCAACCAACTTCAACTAACTTCAACTGACCTCGACTAACTTCAACTGAACTGTCCACAACTCTTTTTATATTTCTTTCCCACCATGCACACACTCTTTTCAACGTTTCCCTTAGCATGACCACTTCTCGACATTCCGATTGACTTGAGCCTTCGTAAGACCACGTGTTCATGGTGGAAAATTTGTGATATAACATATACGTATGTGTAATATATGATAGAAGAAGGAACAAGTGAAAGAGTAATTGGAAAAGTTAGTTGCAATTCAGAAATCGTTTAGAGTAGACGCGTGTAGTACGCTATTCATTTATAAAGTTAAATATATATTTATTATATTCGTATAAATATGTTATCTAACTAGTTAACGATCGGTGCTAGGAGAGAAAACTATTGGCGAGGATGAAGCTTCGCGTAGATAATGGCCACGGTGGCGCTAGTGAAGCGGTTTAGGTTAGTGGAGCAGTTTCGAGTACTTGTTTTGTACTCTGTATGTAAAATATACTTCTTATGACAATTTCTAGACAAGAACCTGTGAGAAGGTAGCTGCAGCTTGTGGATATTACAATTTTTCGGGAAAAACGAGCGACGTTTTCAAGTTTGCGTATGAATGTAGGCAGAAGTTTTTGGCGCGATGGTTCTATAAAATAAGAAGAAACGGGTGTCGTGTTGAATGGCTCGACTTTATTCGTTTGATGGTTATCGTATTCTTGGGAATTCCGAGAATGTATTTAAGGTTTCTTCCGAGGAAATTGAAATATCTTTTTCGAGTTTGGTGTAACGCGCCAGGAAAGAAAGCGGGATGCTGGAAGATTGATAACGTTAGAAGTTCTAGTGTAATGTTGTTGCGTGAACAATAAGTTAAACTTGGCGCTGAGCAATTTCAGTTTGAAGAGTATAATACAGAGATTTTTCAGAGGAAAACGAGCAGCGCGTTTGCTCTTTATTCACAATTATTTCTGGAAAATTAATTTCCTTATAAGAAAAAAGGCAAAAAGGGAACGAATGGCAATGAAAAATATATACGAAAATTATTACATAAAAGAAAAAAGTCATTAATTTATTTTTGTCGATTGTCTGACTACCAAAAGGTAACTCATTGAATAAAAGAAATATTCTAGCATTTATTTAATAAAAATAGGAATGACAGTTGATCAGATCCAAAGATATAAACTTCCAAAAAGCATCTGACAAATTCCCAAAATCCAGTCATGAAACCAACGAAATAATTTATCCCACGACAATCGATATTTTTCGAACGCTGAAGAGTACAACGAAAATAGAGAATCCCAAAAGCAAATAAAAACGCAGCCTTGGCCAAATGGAATTACTTGACAGTGTATTGTATTTTAAAATTCCTCCGGTAGAAAAATCGAAAAACGTGACTTCTCACGTTTCCGCACTGCGGTCCCTATACAGGAACAAATCAAACAGCAAATCCCTACGTACAAACACATAAAATACACAACGAGATATGAACGAACACTGCAAACTATACGCTCGCAATCTCGACGTACTTTTACATGTTTCTTTCTACCCATGCATAATCATGATCACACATCAATTATAAAGTCTTGCCAGCGTCGTCTTAATATTCTGAAATAAATAATACGCGTATGAATATGCAACGAACCAGGAAGAAAAAAGGAAGACGACGAAAAGAAAAGAAAAAACAAATTCCATGCATCAGGGATATACGAAAAATTGCATCCGTTGCGGGTAACGCGAAACGCAGAGTGACGCGTATTATTCATAATAAAAGCGCCATGATAAATCTTCCCGATGTTCTCCACAGCCCTGATGGGGCTAATGCACCATTGGTGAACGCGTGGAACGCGATCAGGTCGAGGCGGAACGCGAGGGACGAAATTGTCCTGCAGCTCGGTTGGTAAGATAGAACAGGGTAATCCAAATCGCTTTAGCGAAGCTTACGGATCGCGAAGACGATATGTCCTCGTTTTACGAGCAGCCCCGAACGATTTTCTCATCTTGTCAGAAAGCGGCTGGAATTCCGTTCGATGCAACCCTGCGGCTTTCCTTGTTCGAGTTGCTAGTTCGGCTGACCCAGATAAATGTTTGCCACGTTGACCCTTTCGGTTTCCCTTCCCTCTGGAATTCCTGTTTCCCGCGCGCGATCCGCGAAAGAATTCCGGTTCTAGCGTTAACGGCCCGGAGAATTCTCGCGCAACGGTAATTGAAAATGGACTTTCGATTATCGGCCGGGGATAATCGTTCGAATTATTTCGTTGCTGTTGCTGCGACGGGTACACGTTAAACTTGTAGGACAGGCGAATTATTCGATAATGGCAGGGTTGTGGCACGAATCGGGGATTTTTGTGGTTGCTTCTCCTGATAGTTGAGATGTTGTTTTATGGACATAATAATGGTTGTATATATCGATGTAATTTTGGTTGTGAATTGTAGGTAAGTTAATTTTTGAGTGGGAATATACGTCTAATTGATTCCTGACACTAGTGGGAATGTATTGTATGTCGAATTGATTATGTATCGTTACAATAATAGTGACTCGACGTCAAATTGACTCCTAACACTAGTGGGGATTTATTGTATGTCAGATTGAGTCCGTATCGCTATAATAATAGTGACTTGATGTCGAATTGATTCCGTATCAATAGAGATGACTCGAAGTCAAATTTACTCAGGATTAATAGTGGTAACTTAAAGTCAAATTGATTATGTATCGTTATAATAATAGTGACTTGACGTCAAATTGACTCCATATCGCTACAATAATAGCGACTTCATGTTAAATTGAGTCCATGTCACTTCAATAATAGTGACTTCACATCAAATTGAGTCCATATCGCTACAATAATAGCGACTTGACGTCCTGTAATTGACAACTATATCCTATATAGTTATCTTCTTATATCCTAAAATTGACAACCTATCAATAGGAGTGAATTGAAGTCATATTAATTATGTATCAATAGAGTTGACTTGAACTCAAATTAACTCTGAATCAACAGAAGTGACTAAATGTCAAATAACAAATGATAGCGACTTAAAACAAGTAGAATGTACCTCCATCTAAGGATACGTCAAATTTTATATCACTATTAGCGATAGAGAGTCAATTTGACTTCAAGTTGCTAGTGCTATTAAAATAGTAGTCACCATATGAAAATTAAGTATCGTAGAAGTTTGAGAAGTTTCTTGAGAGATCGAAGTCGTTATCGTCGTGAACTTACGATTATTAATTATACTCGCTGATTTCTTAATTTCCCAAGATCTCTGAATAATCGACACAATTTTTCGTTATCAATTTAAGTTTGCTAGTGATACGTATATTTGTTTTTTGATATAAGAATATAAAAGCTTGAGAAGATAATTAAGAGACCGACGTGGTTATTGCCGTGAATTTAGATTTTTTAATTATACTCGCTAATTTTTAAACTTCCCAAGATCTTCGAGTAATCATCACAATCTTTCGTTATCATCTTTGGTTTGCCAGCGACATAGAAATTTCTTAATTGTCATAAAAATAATGAGAAGCTTTCTGCGCGATCGATACAGTTCCTTTTCGCGAACTTAAACTTACTAATTACCTTCGTTAATACAAATGTTTGCGAAGCTTTTTGACCGATCGAAGCAATTCTTTGTTATCAACTCGGAGGTGGTAGTTACGCTTAACGAGACAGAAGTTTGAGAATCCTCGAATCCAACTAGCGTTGGAAACTGGATTTGAGACGAAATACACGCGAAGACGTATCTACTCGGCTTGCTATAAATTAGATACAACAGGTTATTGGAATTGCGGTTATTTTCGTTACCTTGGCGCATATTTAATTTCCTTCGCCTCTTCGGGAAAAGTGCAGCCAATGAGAGTTAATTAGCAGACAGCTTACGCCTCTGAATAGCTCTTCTAGATTCCCAGACACTCTGATTCCCAAGACGGCTGGAGGGTTCACAAAGTGAGGCTGCTAGTCATGCCGAGGGAGTCGGAACAGAGAAATATCTTTGTTCTCTAACAGTCTATGCTGTTTTCGCTTTACGACACATCTATTGTTATCTACAGTATAATAGCAAGGTCTGAAAAATACATATAGCTTGCAGGAATGCAAAGTTTTTGCGACCATAAACTTTCTAAGCTCCTGACGTGTCTAGCTTACTCGAACGAACAACATTAATTGTGATAAAACCTTTCCAAACGTGATATATATTATCAGACACGTCAGACAATCCGGTCGTACGTCCGGACACCGTGAAATGTTACAAAAATAATACGAGAAAATTTATTAATCGGGAGAAGAAATTGGAATTACGAGACGAAACCCCGTGGAAACGTAAACAGGTAAATGGAGGAGTCTGGGACGGTTGCAAAATAATCAGCGTTATTTATGGCCATGCTTAATTATCAGCAGCGATTGCTACAACAAATTTCCGGATGCAGTGTAACAAATAAATAATCCTATTTGCTGCAAACTCCTCAAAAGGGATAGCTAATTTATATCGTTATTATGATAAATTGTTATTCGTTCGGGACGGTCAACTTCGCTGGGGCTTGAATTACGGGAACAAATGTAAAATACATTATTCATTGGTATTCTATACAACGCGAAACAAATCGTTCATTACGTAATGTTCAATTACTCATTATTAAAACTCGATAATTTTATCGAAATATCCGCGGGAAATACGAAGATCGCGGGGAACTAAGCGTTTCCAAAAATTACCGATTATTATCAAATATTAGGTCGTCCCATAAATTCGTGCCGGTTTTTACTTTTACCATTTAAAATTATACGTCGAATAAACTTTTAAATATTAAGAAGAAATTTAGTCAAGAAGAAACAAGAAGTTTATCATCGATATAGTTTGTAAAATGCGACGAATAATGTAAATATCACCGTGGAACGAACTTATGGGACGACCTAATAAATAAAAGGAAAAAAGAAAGATAGTAACGTGCAGCTGCGGGTAATATTGTCGCGAAATAAGAAATTGCGAAATGCGTGTATATTCTTTGAAGTATAGTTCGATTTTATCGTGCGATTCAATTCAAAATTTTATCGCCCCTTCTATTTTGCTTAACGTTGTAATCCTTTTATGCCTCCTGATATCTATTTATATATTCTCCCGTGGCTAGTGAAACAAGCAGTTTTATTTTATGATTTCGTCGCGAATTTTCTTAGAAATTCCGCTTCACCGTGACTATTTAAACTGGAAGATGCTCCGATAAAATGTTTTATCTCAGCGCCAACTGCTGGTGCATGAAAACAAAGCTGTTTCTAAAAACAAATACTCTCGCGACTAAAAATCGTGATCGATCCTAAATTCCTATCGTAGAAAGTTAATATTACAAAATCAGACAAAACGATAGGTTTTGCATAATTTATTCCTACATCGATTGAAAACACGTATCAAAAAAATTTCTTCCACATTTTTCATTTATATTTTTACGTAAAATCATGTCCCGCTTTTGATTGCACCGTTACATAATAATTTTGTACATTTAATTATACGCTGCAAATCGGTAATTCCGATGCAACAGAATTTGAGAGTTTCATTACTTTTTTTTTACGTCTTTCGAATATTATTTTCGCATTAATATTACTATCGCTGGTAAAAGAATTTTATCCTGGATAATAAACAGAGTTCCAATATTTTTAGTTCATATTAGCCGCTTGACATACAAATTAAATACACTTAATGCGATTGAGAAATATTATTTTATTTCGCTAAATTGAACTAAAGAATGGAAGCTG
>NIJG01000123.1:9743141-9768244 GCA_002201625.1 Euglossa dilemma | reverse complement strand
TGCTCTAAAATGTTAAATTTAAGGCATGTAATGCTTTGGACCTTATGTACAGAATATCTCACATAAGTGAAATATTTAACTTATTTCCGCCACTACTGAAAGTACGAAAAAGGCTTCAAAAGGATTTCTAAATGCTTAAAGGTTCGTACGATAACATTTTTATAATAAAATAAAAAGCCATATTTTTATTTTTAGTATATCCCGTAATATAAATTCTGATAAATTTTAATCGCGAAAGCTGTGATTAAGATATCTTCGTACTTTGTAACCATGCACATATAATATGGCAATTCGTAATATTTTATTAAATTTTATACTATGCACTTTGGAAACAATGCATGGCGCATATTTTATAGGTATCGAAACACTTTGGTGACTTAAAATATTTATTGCGACATCAATCGATGAATTTACGATTTTTCGTAAAATTTTATGAAATTCGAAACGATGAATCTTGCAATTGCATCGACGTTGGAATCCGAACGAGGGTACTTAAATTACATTGTATTTATGCTTCCTTCAATTTATCGTTTGCTAAATCCATCGTGAAATGTTTACACGTCTTTAGTGAAATGTTGCAATGAGCTCGATTGAACGAATTCGCGACATTAAGCCCATTAAACGTCAAGAATTTGCGCACACAGCATTTCCACTGGAACAAATTTCCGATTAGCAGTTTGTATCGCTGCACGAGCATTGCCGAATAAAATGCATCTAATAAAAGAAATCGTGTCGTTGAATTTAATCATGCAAATACTTTTTAACTAAATTGAATCAAACTACGGATTAAATGATTATCAAAGTTTAAAAAAAAGAAATTTGTAATTTATTTCCAATTCTGGATTTCAATTTATACTCGTAGATTGGTTTTATTTAATATCGTTATTCGATTCGTGAAATTATACACATTAAACGAGGCCGAAAACTTCAAAGTGCAAGTGGCGCAAGTAGTATAAGTAAACGATAAGTCAGACGTCG
Organism: Euglossa dilemma; assembly: GCA_002201625.1. Lineage (NCBI taxonomy): Eukaryota > Metazoa > Arthropoda > Insecta > Hymenoptera > Apidae > Euglossa > Euglossa dilemma. The sequence continues at coordinate 9,767,266 of NIJG01000123.1, read as the reverse complement.
ATGTACCTTCATTGATAACTGACGAATTAAATATAGTACTTGTGTTTAACTTATTATATGTCTATTAACTGACAAAAAACAACAAAAAATATTAGTAATTTTATTTTGTTTCCGAAATAGAAGCAGAAATTAAGAAATACGAAGAATATACGACAAAAGGAAGAACTAAATTAAAGAAAAAATAAATGCATAAAAACAATAATGGATGAAAGATGAAAACAAATGTTATTTTATGTTCTCAAAATACAAACAAAAATTAAGAAATACGAAAAATATACGATAAAATGAAGAACTAAATTAAAGAAAGAATAAATGGATAAAAACAATAGTGGATGAAATATAAAAACAAATGTTATTTTATGTTAAACAAATTTTCAATGTAATTGAAAACAAATCACTAGGTAAAGGCAATCGCTATTTTTTTATACGACAAATTTTGACCACTCAGATTTTATGATCTCCAATATATTCTATTTCTTCAAATATGTGGAAACTTAATTTCTTTCCTCCACAACCTACCCCAATATCTTTAAGTGTCGTTACAATCAATATCACACGAACCTTCAGCTTAATCAGTCACAATATGAATTTCGTGTCAATTTCGAACCTTCTTACGTAGTTCTCATATGAATTGATTTAACATTTATTAATAATTGAATAATAACCGAATATTCAAATTTAAGTTAATTTTGTTACAAATAAAGTCCACTATTTTTATCTACATATTCATAAACGTGGAATTACATATGTGTACCTCGTGATACTACCACCAGTTGCAAGATGTCTCGTATAATCATTTTAGTATCGCTGCGTCCAAGAGACGACTGAGCAACATGTGTTACATACATACATACACGATGCCTTCAAAAGATCCGTTATGGCAAAACAAACGAAGATGAGACTATATCTATTCCACATTTGTCCACTACTACAACAGCTTTAATAGAATTGTAGCAATATATCGACAAATGGATTTTGAAGATCTTCCAGATTGAACGTGATATGTCTTTAGTATGAAATTCATACAAAGGATACACAGACGTAGACAATACCATGATCCGTTTTAGTTCCGTGATAACAGAAGATTCATAAAATTAATTTAAAATCTATTATTCAGTTCGTTTTACCAAAAGAACCATCAATGACGAAGACAGGATCAGTTTGAATTTAAAATCAGAAGAAAGTACGAAGCGTATTTTCTCAGTTCTTTTAGTTGTACTTTAGTCTTAACCTCGTTCTAGCTGGTATTAAATTTTATAATTAAACAACGTCCTTTATTCTTTTATCCCAATCAAGCATACCCATATATATACATGCAGCGAGCGAAGCACATGCGTGTTGAAAACGCGTGTGAAGAACGAAACGAGGCAGCGACCCGAAAGTATCGAGGTAGTATAAACAAACGAATGCAACAACGCGAACGAGCGAGAAAATAAAGAAAGAAAGAAGACGAAAACAGTCAGCGTCCAGCCTCGAAGCGCGCTACACCGAAAATTTCCTTTCTACTCTCATTTCGAATATATTTCCTTCCTTTAAATATTAAAATAGTGGATCCTTCATCCGACGTATCCATTCGGAAAACTCGTGGAGAGTGAAATATCACGAATATACAGTCAGTCCCATAAATATTCGTACTCTTAATAGTATATGTTATGTAATAACATCTTGTAATAATTTTTTTTATTACGAATGTCCACATCTATAAGGTTTGCTCATACGAAATTTTAAGAAATATTGACTAATTAATAACAAAATTTTGTTATTTTATGTAGGAATTATTGGATGGTTGATGGAAACGAAGACTTCTTAATAACAAAGATGGTTTATTTACAATAATAACTAGAAGCTTGGCTTGTAATTCACACACTGACATTGATAATCGACTCAACTGAATACTGAATACTGCATATTTACAACTGAAATTGTTACTAAAACTACTCAAACTAAAAACTGTTTTAAAATTAAACTGTCCTTCGTCTATACACCCATATTTAAACCTTTCATTCTATCTTCTTCCATACACAGACTTTCCTTTTCAGGACGCATCCCTAAACTTTCACTCGTTGCTGTCACTCGTTTCTATCATAAATATTACCAACATTCCTGAATTCAACCACTCTTGACATTCATTCAGCGCCGTCTCATCAAAATAATAATTCCAAAACTTTCTCCCATAAAGTCGACGAGATTTTTAAAACCGTAAATAAGAAATCGTATATAAATTAACACAGAATTATTTTATTTCGATATTCCACGTATCATTGGGTAACTTTAAATTTGATATATTAATTAATACCGATCTTTAGAACCTGATTAAATGGCATTTGAGGTTTACTTCTCGATTCGCAATAAAAAATTTATCGCAAACTATTCATGCATCGCTCGATTTCAACGTATTTCTCTCACAAACGACAAAGGTACGAGGTACATATATTAAAGTCAGACGCGTCTGAAATTTGTCCGAATGCTAACACACGCGAGCTATCCATCCTTGACACTCTCGTGGGTTATTATGAATTCCTAGACTGGTCCGCGAATTTACGACGCCTTCGAGGCAATTAGAGTCACGCGGCAGCACCGTCGCTTTCGATAACAGGGAAAAGGGAATTAGACAAAGGGAAAGAGGAGTAAACAGCGGGCGGAAACGGATGCGGGAAAATACATGTTAATTGCGTTCGCAGATCCGCATTCCGTTTGAGCCTGGAACTTGGAAGTCGAAAGAACGATCAATTACGGTGATTGCCCGGCCGATATACTTTAGATTATAAATTCGGAAGTTCGGATAGCCTGGAACAACCAGTCCCTCGTTCAATGGCGAACAATTCCCGTAAACTCCGCGCGGATTAAGGTAAGCTTCTTCCCAGAACGCTGCTTTGACTGATATTACGCCTATTACGGATTAAACCCGTTTACGTAGGCTGATATTTTCATTTTTTTTCGCGAGTGATTAATAAGCTTGTTGGCCAGATGTTCGATAGAGAAATCGCGTGGGAAAGTGATACTAGGAATTTTTGTTTTTATTATTTTCACATGCGTGGGTTCACGTGGTAACGAATATTTTTAAATCGATCAGGAAAATAATCATACATCACCACTTTCTGGGTATTATTCATATATAAAATATTTAATGTAGGATTATTCGACGCCTATTTTAAAAAGTAGGAAAGTTTTAAAATTTCTATATCGTGTGATTTAACATTTTATTGACATTTCATCGAATTTGTAAATTATTATTGTCACTGGTTTTGGAAATATTGTATCGTAATATCCTTATCTTTAACACTTTAATTAGTATCGCAAAATATTTTAGTGTAGATAAATAAAAGATCTCCGAGTCTTAATATAAATTTGACATTAACGGAATTTTGTAATGATCGAGGTAAGTGATAGTCAGAAGAGGCAATATCTAGCAGGTATGAAGGATGAGACAGCACATTCCAGCCAAACTACAGGTTTTAATGGAAAAAAAGGATTAAAGGTTGAAAATGCATTCCGTCTCTCTCCGTTTTTAAAATATTATAACCCTGCAAGAATAAATCAGTTCTACCTTTCTCTTGAATACTTTTTAAGCTTTTCAAGCTCTTTCGCAAAAACCACCTGAAAAGCTAACTCTTTAAAATTCATTGGTGTTTGTTGAAAAATCTTGTATAAGAAAGGTTTTTGATTCTATTCGACTCTCGTTTCACAAAATAATTATCAGGTTTTTTTAAAAACGAATTTCGAGTTATTTAGCACGAATAACATTGGAGTTAAACTGTATGAAGGAATATTTTGGGGTTTTGGAAAATATTGGTTGACTAAGGACTAGTTATCGATATACTTTGAATGATTCGTGTCGAGTTTGGTATTACACATGGTGTAAATCACTATTTTCCAAATCTTCATTCTAAATTCCACCTTCAACATTACCTTCAACGTTAATCATTCGTCTTTGCGATTTTTCTTTCAATATACAATCATTACCTCAATGTCTTCCGTTGTTCTATTTTTTAAAAATTCTACTTCATTCCGTTCATCGATCAATTGATCGTTGTAAGTTTAGTGTTAAGTACAATGATGCAATAAGGAAAGTTATCTCGTTCTATTTTTTAAAGATTCTATTTCTTTTCGTTCATCGGTCATTTAATCGTAGTAAATTTAGTGTCAAGTGCAATAATGCAATAAAGGAAGTTATCTCGTTTCTGATAAAAATCAGAATTGACTCCTGAATCATTGGTGCATTTAACCACTTGCGCTGGCAAAAAATTCACCGACGCGTGTACCAGAACGGTCCAGTGTAACTCGCTGGGAGGCTTCACAAAGTGTTTGATGCCTCACTTTTGCTTTCCATTTTAGAATATGGGTTAAATATTGATACACTTAACCCTTAACGAACGAATGCCGCCATACTCGCGACATTATAAATATTCTAAAAAAATCGAATACCACCATACACGCGGCATGACGTGATATTTTAGGAAATCTGTTAGGTTTCGCCTTATTTATACATGCAACAATTAAGGGCGATCGGCAATTGTTTTTTGTCGTGCTCTGGAACGCATTCCTCTCATTCCTCTCCGAGGATTCAGCGAAAATACATCGTTTTATATGCGGTCAATAAAGTTTGTTATCGTCATTTTCGGAGGAAGGCGGGAAACACGTAATTATTGCGATACTTGTAGTAAGAAACCTGGTATTCACATTAGGGACTGTTGGGAGAAGTACCACACCCAAAAAAAAAATAAGTAATTTTGTATAAATATATCGTTAATCTATAAAAAATAAATTTATAAATGTATACAAATCTATACATTACATACACGCATCTATTTGTTTATTTCAATTCCTATTATTTTTCTGAAATTTTCACTTCAGTATTCTTTTGTACGGATATATCTGTTCATATACTACCTATTATTACTGTAAGTTTTCATAAAATCAAATAAAGCGATATTAATTATGCATCTTTTCTCGCTCTGAAAATGAAGCACTTTCCTGAAAATTCGTCGACTTACTGGTCATAATATTAGAAAAATGCGCTCGTTCGTTAAGGGATAAATATTGGTACACTATGCAGTGCAATAATGATCTGTACTCTGGCAACAATCCCACCTGACGTACCACGCACGTCGTTTTTGTTTCTGTAACAATCGCACGACGACGTATATACCACGTCGTTGGCGATTCTGCGACAAAAGCATTACGACGTGCGTGGCACGTCTTTCCATCGCAAGTGGTTAATCGCAAATTAGAGGTATCAAGGTTCTCTTTACTCTCGAATCATTCAGTTGCCTGTAAGAATTTCGTCAGGACCGATTAATAAAGAAGAAAAGTCAAGAATGAAGTACGCTTTGTCATTCTCTCACAAGCAAGCGTCAAAATCCCAAACTTGCCAAACAGTTCTACCCAGTAGAACCGTCAAATTACTCTACTGTTCAGATCCGTTCGCGATAAAAAGGAAATTTCTCTGAGAAATATCCGAATTAATCATTTTCCTTTCTCACTTGTCAAAACAATATATCCACGGTACTACCAGCTTCGATTCTTTTCTTCTTTCCCCGAGTTTCTCCAAGAGAGCCGCGCCTTACATCCGGCAATTCAAGAACGAATTCTCGAGAATAGGTATTTCCTCTGATCCGATCGACCATAAAGAGAATATACCACTTCCTCTTGGCACGTTCCCGTTGAAAAGAAGCTACGTCGTGACCGCAGATGACAGGAAGTCGCGTGTAGCTGACCGGAACTGACGTGTTGATTATTCAAATATTAAAGGGATGCACGCCGGGCAGCATGTTGACATTAGCCAGTTCGATGTGTTCGCAAACCACGAGCTATTCTCTCTAGGTGTACAAGGAGGACTGCTGTCCGGCTACAAATTCGCAAGGACGAACAAGATTCGATCTGGTAGACACAGTCTGCGCTCTCTGTACAACCATAGAAACTACAATTAGAAATGCAAACTAGCACTGTAGCGACATCGGGAATTTGTTTAATCGATTGTCTTCGGCCGTGTTTGCCAAATTTGTATACTTGTCCATTAAGAAGAGCAGACGCGATGGATTGCGTGGAGAATTTCATTTTCCGCCAGGTCTGCGTATTTATCTTTCGTAACTTGAAGGACACGCTGTGTTTTCTGTTACTTTTGATCTAGTCTTGGTAGCCATTTTGAAAATTGAGATAGTGTAATTACGATTCGGAATCTTAATTTTTCTTAAGGATACTTCATGTTTCAAAATTCCTAACTTCTTTAGAGTTTCTTAGTAGCTTCTTTTGATCCATTTAGCAGTCAAATGACACGCGACTATTGAAANAGATAGCGTGAATACAGTTAAAAATCTTAATTTTTTTAATGGATACTTCATGTTTCAAAATTCCTAACTTCTTTAGAGTTTCTTAGTAGCTTCTTTTGATCCATTTAGCAGTCAAATGACACGCGACTATTGAAATTTACCAATTTTTATGTGAATCGAATATTTAACATTCGGATTATTGAATTATAATGAGTAGCTGCATGTATTTTACGCAAGTGGAGATCACTGTGGTGTTATGAATCACTATAAACAACTATATTACGAGTTGAATGAAAGTAAGCATAAATTTTGACAAAAGTAGTTCACGTGTTTTCAGAAACTGTGAATATAAAATGTCTGAAACGAGTCAGTTTGACTCTTTTGGTGGTTTCAATGTTAATTATAGGATGATACAGAGATGAAAGTAGTATGAAGTGGTTGGTCATTAGTCTAAGACTAGTCTAGTCTAAACTAAATATGAAAGTGGTCACTAAGTGCACCAATAGCCTCTCTTCGATTAGCCTATTGACCAAATAAAGTCTTTCATCTTCCTTTATTAGAAGAAGCTTCATTATCTTTTTTAACAATCCACGTAATTATCTTAAAAAGTATTTTCACGTATCGCGTTCGAGAACGAAGCTTTATAATTGTTACAATTTCAGGCTTTTGAGGTGAAACTGTTACGACAAACACACGCACATACGCACAAAGAGACGATATAGACAAAAAATAACTTTGCTGCGCTATTCTAACTCTCTCCATTGAAATGCGACAATGGTGTGTATAAATAGTCTACAACTCTACAATAGCAAATATCTAAACTCGTAGAAACTAGTCACTTTGAAAATCGCGAAATAACTGGCAGGAAAATAAAGAATTGATCGAGATTGAACCAAACTTTATTGAATATCCATCAGTTCTTCTGTAACGTAAATGATTTGGATGAAATGGGTCTTTGTCCTCGGATTTTGGGCATCAAGCAAGGCGTTACATAAGCCGTGATCTAACAAGGATTACGCACTAACGATCGGTCAACATTTCAACCAGCCTCTTCCAGGTCTCCAAACATATCGATATTGACAATTAGCCGCAGGCTGTTAAATATAAATAATGCATAATCCTACAGCCATAATCGCGCGTTGTCTGTCGAGCGAACGGAGACTCGGTCTTATAATTGGTTGCTTCTTTTGTCGAGATGTTCCTTGAAAGAACTTGCTCGTCGTCATCATGGAAAGTAGCATACCGTGCACTTTCGCAAGTTCTTAATGTCTCTTTAGAATCACGCGTAGAAAATTCTTCCAGTCAAATACGAACTTTATCGTTCTGTTGCTCGCAAGATAGAGAGACCTTTGTGCTTGTCTAAAAACTAGGGATACCAAGTTCTATCCGAAGTTTCTGAAATCGCTGATGCTCGCAGCACACAGCGCCTATTATTCCGCTGCCAACTATGCAATTAAATTCTTCCCACTGTTATGATCTAGAAACTTCGGTGCAAGCTGAAATGTAAATACGAAATTTTCTGCAACTTCTACATAGTTTGTCCTTTCATATCAGTAACCCGGCCCGTGCTTTATTCTCCCGGCACAGAGTTATGGCTGTTTATTTTTTCCTCACGCGCGTCCCCTTTATTTCTGTGATTTTTATAAACGAGCTAGCCATTATTACGGAATAAAATGGAATTTCTTCCCTCGGAAGAATCTCAGCTTTGTTACGACGCCAAAATCACCGTTGTCGCGTTGTTTGCAACGAGAAACTCGCTCGAGCTACGGTACCTACGAAAAAGATAATCGAATTTTCAGTCGATTCGAAACGTCGTCTCGGTATCGGGAAATTGTCTAGGGAAAAGTTCGAAAATTCCTCGAAACCTGTTATCGTTTCCGGTTCGTTGCCTTCGTTTTACCTTTTGCCGACTCGAGAACAGACCTGTTCCGCTTTGCTTTGCGATGGAGCAAGGCTCTTCACTTCGTCATATTATTTTGTATATCTTACGGATCTTGCCAAGAAAGGTCTTGTGATGAAAATATCCTTGTTTCGAGTGGAATAATAAAGATGTTCGCCTAGAGAATATTCCATTTTATACGCGTATTACGAGACACTGCGAAATTTCGAATACCCCTGTATTTTTTCGCCAAGTTTTTAATATTGTAATGGTTTTCCATTAGTCGGAAGATTCGCAAAACTTCAACATCGCGAAAATAAACGGAATATCTGTTTTCGCGAGTATTGGATTCTGGAAACGTTTTTTAGGCTCTTTAAAAATATTCACGTTACACGAGAAAACAAAAAGAAGGGAGAGAAGGAGATATGATATTAAATTTGTTTAAAAATTTGTAGTTTTTGAAATATACAACCCGCGTGTTTAACGATTTATCGTCGAAAGCGTCTTTTTTCACGTGCTATATTTCCACATTATGCCATTACCATAAATCTGAAGTTGAAATGAAGACACACGGCTATGACGCGAGAGTAACTTCTGTATTGACACAGATGTACAAGTTCGCATGTCTGCTAAAGAGCAGATCTGAAGATATTGTAGGAAACGAAATGCTTTTAACGTTATTGTGTTACAAAACATAAGAAACGGAAATGAACTCTGCGCAGTGGTAACTAGAGACACGAGGAAAATCATAATTTTACTACATAATATTTCTTACGACGCAGAAATTAATGGAATACTTTGTAATCTCATGTTTTCATTTTTCAAGAAAATAATTTCCTTTATTCTGAAAAGACATATCCTTTCGTATCGGTAGAAAATTATTTTTTACGTTAATTTCTTAAATGTAAAAATTAAGGTAGAAATTACAATACATAACACATAAAACTTTTTAATAGTAATGATAATGATAACGAAAGGCGTGGAATAATGTTAAGAATTATGTTAATACGACACCAATTAATTTATTCGAATCCAAATAACAAATAAACATTTAGAAATAATTTTGAAAATTAATTTGAAAATAGCATATTTAGAAAATTTTTCTAAACCTATAGCAAATTGACTTAAAATAAAATCTCAGTAAACGATGAACAAAATCAATGAAGATCTAATATAATAGTAATTATAATCATGGCAATAAAAAGTATACAATAATGTTAATAAGAGACCAGTTAATTTCATCGAAACCAGATAACAAATAACGATATCAAGTAGCAAAAAAAGGAAATTATTTCACAAATAATTTTGAAAATTAATTTTAAAATAGCGTATCTAGAAAATTTACGTAAACCTATAGTAAATTAGTATAAAATAAAATCTCAATGAACAAAATCTATAAAGATCTAATATAATAGTAAATTGTGGTGATATAATAATAGCAATTATAATAATTACAACATATGTACAATAATGTTAAGATGACACCAGTTAATTTCATCGAAACCAGATAACAAATAACGATATCAAGTAGCAAAAAAAGGAAATTATTTCACAAATAATTTTGAAAATTAATTTTATAGAAAATTCGTCTAGACCTGTAATAAACCGATNCAATGAACAATGAACAAAATCTATAAAGATCTAATATAATAGTAAATTATTATGATATAATAATAGTAATTATAATAATTACAGTAAAGAATGTACTATAATGTAAAGAAGACACCAGTTAATTTTATCGAAGCCAAATAACAAATAACGATTTCAAATAGCAGAAAAAGAAAATTACATCACAAATAACTTCAAAAATAACGTATCTAGAAAATTCGTCTAGACCTGTAATAAACCGATATATAAAATAAAATTGCAATGAACAATGAGGAAAATGAACGAAGATCTAACAGACCCATAGAACACGGGAACAAGTCCAGAGACCTTTAACGCTCTTAATACCCTGGCAACAAGCGTACCAGAATTAATACTGAAAAATTGATATTTTCCCGCGCCATAGTAACGATAACGCGCATTCCGCGTTGTATCGACGTTGCACTATTTTTTCCTTTTTCCCTTTCCCTATTCTCGTTACGAATTTCAGCCGCGTAACTTCAACCGGTTCGCGCGTCACCGGGTAAGATAACGAATCGTTGGCTCGAATTTCCAGCGTGCAATGTCAAAACGAATTTTTTAATAGAAGCTTTTGTACGCTCGTGTTGGACGGTGCCTCGCGGGCGCAATTATTTCTCTCCTCCTCTCTCTGCCGCACACTCTCTCTCTCTCGCCTTTTCTTTCCGCCTTTATCGCGCGTGTGCGAGCGTGTGACTTCTCCTCGCCCGTTTCGCAACGCTATCTGGAAAAATTAAGCAGGCAGTTTCACCGAGAGCTCCACACGCTCGGCGAATCGTCAATCGATGCCTTTCATTTCGAGCGTTCAATTTTTCACCAGCCGCGAGTACGTAATTTTCGGAATACGACGAAATCTCGTCGCGAAATATTGCCATTTCCCGGAGAATTCCGGAGAGATGTGTTTGAACGAATTTTTGCAAAGAATCCACCTCTGATTTCTGTCTCGCGTTTTTATTTTACTCTCCGTCATTTCGTTGGATTATTCGTTTATTTACAATTAACAGATCAATATTAAGTTTACTAGGATCTCCAAATTATGGTTTTTAAATTTCGAATATCAAAATTTCGTATTCAACGTTGTCACTCATTTTGGCAATTCTTTTCTTTTTTAATACTAGTGTAATCAATTTTTCTATATCTTTCGTGTTTTATTTCTTTTTTAAAATTTTTCTTATTTTATTTCTTCATTTCGTTTGGCTGATTGTTATAGATTTAATGTCAAATATTATTTGGCAGTTATAGGTTATTATAAATCAGTGACTATAATATGCTAGCTATAGATTTTTATGCCAGCTGAAAACTTGACATTTTACTTGACCAACCTTAGAAAAAAGTATATTTGACGTAAATTGCGTGAAATGTAAATTTTTTATTTTGACACACTGCTGAAAGTTGGCTTATCATCGTTGTAAATTTCTAAAGGTAAATTACTGTGCAGAACTCGGGTGTTTGTCTTTGTCTGACTCTAACTTTGATGCTGTTCAAAGTTTTCCGTGTTCCTGAGATAATAATAGCCGGTGCTGTTTTTGTGTCAAAGGGTTAGAGTTGTCAAATAGTTAATTTTCTTATGTAAAAAGTGTTAAATAATTAGCACTGAGTCGGTATCTACGTCAGTGCTTTCTCACTCTATCGTGCCTTGTCAAAGGATGAAACGTAATCCTACTTGTAGACGTAACATTTCCAGCCAATAACGAAAATTCGTGTGACCTATCTTTGTAATTGTGTTAGAGAACGTAATAGAAGAGGAGCTATTACACTGTAGCCAATTAGACCGGCATTCCTTTCGAGTACAAACTCCTGAGTTCTACATGTCGGATCCGACTTCGCTGTTTTCGTCGAATGAAAGAATAATACATTCAACAACGCTGAATAACGCAGTGAATAATATTAAACATCCGACATCAGCACCTTTGCGTCGTTAATTTATAGTAAATTAAATTAATTCCCATAACCTAAATGAAATTTCGATCACGAGCAACGAAATTTATTTAATTCGAAAATACCTTTGCTTCCTCGATTAACATTGTTATAAAATAAACGATGCGGCAGGAATCTTTAATACAATAATTTATTAAAATAATTTAATATATTCCATTGATATTCCGTTGCATTCCGAGACGTTTCATTGTCTTTATTAATTTACACAAAATTTATTATGACGATACTTCCGATTCTAAATTCACTATTATAGGAAGAATTCTCTGAATTTGATGACGATGGGTAATATTTATACCTGAATTCGGAAATAAGTGGGAATTAAATGAAAATGATGCAGAACTGCCAACTTTTCGACGTCTCGATACCTCAAACCAATGAAACACAAACGTATCCTATATCTTACAAACATTTTTAATCGTCATTTGGAACAGCGTATCTTCTCTTAAGAGAGTTAAGAAATTATTAAAATTATGACGAATGCACGTATTAAAAATGGTGAAAGTATCCGATTCTTTTAGTTTCTCGTAGAAACAACGTAAAATGAGTAGAGAAGTGTAGGAAGTTATGAGAAACGAGGTGTTCGGTTAGAAAATATCACGGAGGGGCAGAAACACGGGACCTGCACTGAATTGCAGACACACAAAGAAAGGGTTTAGGAGTAATGGATATCAAGGAATGTCCGATGTAACGTTCGTGTTTGTGGGTTTATATAGGGCTTTAAACGCGTGGCTGGTTGACGATGCTCGTTAACCCTGGAATAGCGGACGCGATGCCTGGGTCGTTTCTGACCTATGCACTTCCTGTACTACGTTCCTGTCATTATTCTGTCCCATCGCACGTGAAACGTTATTTCTTGAAGTAACTTCATGGGTAAACCAAGTAGGTGGACCTGGAAATTACAAGTTACAGCTGGAAATATTATTTGGGAAAAATATATTCATTTGTGGAATCTTTGTTCTGCGATGCATTAGAAGGGAAGGTAAATTAAAGTAGTGTGTAACGAAAATTATCAGACCACAAGATACATTTAGAATATAGTTCAACTCATAGATTGACGAACAGAAATGCATAATTTCGTGTGACTAAAATTATAGACATTTAGATTTTAAATCCGTTTGATGACTTCTTCTTATCACCCAGGACCTTCTTCACGACTCGTTATAATCGAATAAATTGAAAAATAGGGAAAGGTAGCAATACCTCGACCATATATAATCCATTCAAACCAGATTAAAAAATTTTTAAATGTAATGATCTTCGTTTCAATTGTTATTTTTCACAACCTACTTCATGACGTTCCTTTAACGATAATAAATCACATCTACGATAAGAAAAAGGACTCTAGGGACTCCATATTTGCAATAATCGCAATAATCTAATAACCTCTCCGGAACAAAACGTAATCGCCATAATTTTCCTTCACCACGCTTAGATACCCCAAATTTCCATAAACCTAACCAACACTCCCTTAAACATCCACCCTTTCCTCGCATCGTCTCTATTTTCTTTCAAATCAAAATGAAAAATCCTCTCTCCACCCAAAAAGAACCAAAAACAAGGGAAGAAACTCCTCCTCCAGAATCTTCGATTTACAACCACCTTCGTTCCATATTACTCGCACAAAGTGGTCAAACCATAACCGTGGGAGATGGTTTCAACCTAACCAACACCCTCTAAAACATCCACCTTCTTCTTACACCATCACTGTTTCCTCCTAACCAAAACGAAAAACCTTATCTCCTCCAAAAAAGGAACAAAACAAAGAAGAGAAGCTCCTCCTCCAGAATCTCCAATTTACAATCACCTTCTTTCCATATTACTCGCACAAAGTGGTCAAACTATAACCGTGGGAGATGGTTTCAATCTAACCAACACCCTCTTAAACATCCACCTTCTCCTTACACCATCACTGTTTTCTCCCAAACCAAAACGAAAAACCCACTTCCCATTCAAAAAGAACCAAAAACGAGGGAAGAACTACTCCTTTAGAATCTTCGATTTACAACCACCTTGGTCCCATATTACTCGCCAAAGTGGTCAAACCATAACCGTGGGAGATGGTTTCGACCTACCCAACACTCTCTTAAACATCCACCTTCTCCTTACACCATCACTGTTTCCTCCAAACCAAAACGAAAAACCCTATCTCCACCCAAAAAAGAAGCAAAACGAAAAAGAGAAACTACATCTTTAGAATCTCCGATTTACAACCACCTTGGTCCCATATTACTGGCATAAAGTGGTCAAACCATAACCGTGGGAGATGGTTTCAACGCGGCTAGCCGACGCGATTAATCATCGCTCTCGCCCCTTCCTTTACACGTTCGAGCGTTGTTCGTCGATGGAGTACGCGCTCGCAGAGGAATACCGGTGGTGTTCCGTGACATGACAATTCGCGATAGCTCGGTGACACGATACGAATCGGGGGTTTAAATAGGAACGGGCCGGCCAGGTGAAACGGCGCACTCGAACGCAGACGCAATCACCGAGCCAACTATGGACGGAACATTAGGCGATACTGTTCTCCAAGGATCCCGGCGTGGCAAACGACCGAGAATTGTCCGGCGAGTGCAACCCGACAAAACCCGTATTACGAGGACCGTTTCAGCGGCCGCGAATATAATGGCCCGCCGCGAAGGGACCGAGGCGCCGCGACGCCGCGTGGCCAGCCCGATATCCGTCCGACACCGCCGCCATTCTCATTTAAACGAACTCCAGCACCCGATCCGACGATCTCTTTCACGGCGAGCCCATTCTACGCGTGTTGACGAAAGTTTTAATCGAATGCTTGTTCAACGCGGTGCCTGTTTGATTAGGGGATTGTACGGCGATCGATCGAATCGATTTGTTGGCCTGTTTTCACAGGGCTGCTTCTTGAATCGTCCCCGCGATCATCTTTTTACCAACGTGCCAAGGCAATGGAACGAGGGATGGATTGTTGGAACTGCTCGAACAGGATTATCCGAAGGGTCGCAGCGGGCTGAGATGCGCAGAGGGTGTTTAATTCGAGGAAAATGGAGACTCCGGTGATAGCAGGGTTCTTTGGCAGCCGGGATTATGAGAGGATACGGTTTGATTTCTTTATCAATTTGTACCAGGAATTTTTGACAGTGGAAATTAAGTCTTAAAGATGGAGATCGCTCGTTTAGATACGCTAAAGATTGAGCAATGAATTTGGGGTGACAATTAGGTTTGGTGTATTGAAGAGAATTACGCGTGACTTTCTTCTTCCATTTTGAAATAAAAATTATAGTTGAGCTTGGAATAAATATATAAGGAAAGTCTTCGAGAATTCGCTACCTCTTCTTTGACTCGTTTTATTTCCCTTGCAATTTTTATCGAGACAATATCGACTTCTTTTTACAATCATCTTTTACAAGTTTTATCTTAATATTTCATCGAAATGTGAACTACTTTTGGAGTTTCTATTTTTCAACTAATTATTCCTCGTAAATGTAAATGTATATAAAATTGGAAAAATATGTTTTTTGAAATGGAATACTATTTTAAGCGGAATACCGAGAATATTAGGATTAATGAAAGAAATTAAGTTTCTAGCTTTTAATGAATTAAAATTTGTGATAATTAAAAAATTTGTGTGAATATTGGAATAATTGAGAATTTATTAAAAGAATATATTTTAGATTTATGCTATCTTACTTGTATGAATATCGAAATACAGGAAATGAGACTGTCAATGCTGTCGGTAGTTTTTGAGAGAAATATGTACGTCTGTTTAAGAACACCTTTCTCACTTTTTACCATAATTTGAGCGTAAAAAATGAATCACGCGTGCGTCGTCATGGTTGTCACGATATATTAACAAATGAACACCACAAACATGGTAAACCCATTTTTATTTATATTCTGATGCTGATATTAACGGTGGCTAAGAGAAATTATTCCTCTCTTTATTAAACCTACATACCACCTAATAAATCAAGAAAATTACGAAAAATTTATTAGAAAATAAATGCACAATAACGATAAACAATTAACTTGTTTTAAATATTCAAGGAAGATATATTTCATTTTGAAACTAAATACAAACTGATCGATAGTGCACCGAATTTTCAAATTACACCTCTGAAAAAGATAAAAAATATTTTTTTGTGATTTATCGCATTCTTTACGAGTTTCATGGACTGCTGTCACTGTCACGAATTCTTTCTACGGATATATTCCTCACATGACTGACCAACGTTGCTTCTTGCGTTAATAACATATGAAATATATGCACACAATGCCTAGAGATTCTTGTTTCGAATACTGTCAGTGCGGAGACGAATTTTACAGAGAGTTTGGATTGAGAATGTTTAAAGTCGCCTCTGGCTGAAGCTGCTTTTGAATAGCAGTTGAGGAAAATGTAATTCACCTAAGTGAAATTCCTTGTAAAGGAGCTCTATAAGTCGAAAGTAACTTGTACTTCGCATAAAAGTAACTCGCTTTCAATAGAAATTTTAACATAAGCCCGCGTATGGAGGCTGGGATAGGTTCAGAAGGGAGTCTGCGTGGAATAATTTTTTCCACACAATAAATGTCCCGCGTTTCGTCCATAGTGCACATAAACTCAGTCGTTCGAGCGGAAATAAAATAAGTTTCGAATATCGGAATCAAAATACAGGTGTCTCATGGACGAGTAGCGCGTCTGTTGCGTTCTAGCGCAAACAAAGATTTTAAATATCGCGAATTGGGGGAAAATGTTTCGAATTCTGTAACAAAAATGTGGAAAATTCTGAAGTTCGGTGCGCGTGAACGAAATGTGAAATATTGACGCTTCATATTGACGCAACAATATGAATACAATTTTTTCAATAACTGGTACCATTTGTTATTTTCGAAATCTAGAATCTAGAGAAAGATTTGTCGTGTTAAAAATTACACTTCTGATATCATTCTATTTACAGCTTTTACTACTACAGTACTGTATAATTTAAAAAATGTGAACTAAATACGTAGAAATATTTTATCAAGATGATATAATAAGGATTTAAGGTGATAAATATTGCAAATTATCGAAAAAAAATAAAAAAGGTATAATAAAAGAGGTAGAAATTTCTTAATCAACGAAACTTGCGAATCGATAGAATCACTATAGTTATAATGTAATAACGAATACCTGCACATAATAAATTGTCAAATTAGTCTCAGTAGATTAAAACAAATATAAAAAAAATTTTAAGTTTCCATCGAAAAATATTAATGCAAAATTAAAATTTTCTTCATTTACTAATCACGAAATATTCCTTTTCATGCTAAATAATTTTTGCAAGAACACCTTTTAGATACCTTCAATCCATATTGCAAATTCGAATTTTCCTTTTTCGTAATATTCTTACCGTTCACAAAGATATACAAATACTTGTAAAGATATACAATTAAACGGAATAAGGGGCAAATGGTGAAATTAAATTCAGTCGTCCAACCGTGTCTACCTTTCCGAAACTTCCACAAACGACTGCACTAGTTTGCGTCTTCCGGAAAACAAGCAACCCTTATTTAATCGATAATCTCGACGCCGGTGAAGACGCTGTCTTCTCGATTCTACCATTGCACCTGGCTGTTCTACTTCGTGATCGGAAGGTACTCGTGATACTATCGGCCAGAGAACCGTATTGACTTTAGAACCTATGTCGATTAAACATCTTTTATTCCTCTTGATGAGTACAGTAACCCTCAAACTTATTCGCCATCTTTCTTCCAACTGTTCCTTTTCCTTTGAAACTTTTCTACTGTCTTTGTACCGAGACGTCGATGCACCAGATAGCGAATTGATTCTTTCGACAGATAACTCGACGAATTGATTTTTTCTTTAATTAACTTAAAAGATGACTTTGTTTAGAATTTTGTTGGTGGAACATTTGTAAATATACATAAACGTAGGAAAAGGGATATTTGATTCGATTGGATTTAATTTCATTTGTTAGTAAATATTTGATACTATAATTACCGATCTTTAATTACTTAAACATAGGAGGTATAGGTATAATGGTAATTTTAGTGGTATGATGAAGATCAGAAAATATATTAATTTAGTTTTTTAAACCAACTCTATGTTTTTAACAATTGCCGAACGGAAAATTCTGACACCGGTCTTTTTTACTGAATTGGTAGTTATTTATTAATATTGTAATATAATTAATACGTTTTCCTCACCCCTTAAGAGTTTAAAAATCCCCAAAATCTTAACCCTTTGCACTCGGCTGTCTCAGCCGGACATTAAAGTTTATTAGTGTTTAAGAATAGTAATAAAAAAATCGAATAACAACTTATTCCAGTTGTGTATGTTTCTCCGTTGTTTTCTCTGGAAATGGCAGAAGAAATGAAGTCAAGATATAGTAAAATTACTAAGATATATAAAAGAGAACACGACCATCCACATCTTCGACAAACATTATTCCGAGTGCAGAATCTTAATATCACACGTATCTCAAATTTTTCCACAGTAGTCACGCCCCAAAATTATACTTACTACTAACTCTGGCAGTAGTATAAAAATTACCATCCAGCCTATGGTGTTATTATACACCTATTATTACTTATTATATACTTTGGTATTACCGATTTGTTATCCTTAACGCTGTAAGAAAAATTCTCCTAGCAGATTCGAAAGTTTCCAGGCCACGTCGTAAAAATCCTGCGCCTAATCCAACACTCGAACCTCCGTTTTCCATCTAGAAGGGTGTGAACATTGTTCGCTGCAAACCTGTCTCCAGAGACGCCGGAAGCGGAATGGAGAGGCGAAGAGGCGACGTCTAGAAAACTGTCGAATCGTGGTCGGTGCAATTACTCGTTGCCAGCTCGCGTTATACTGTCCTCCAAGGATCAAACCGAAACGACCGTGGGACATTTCTATTTCGACTACACGGGCTGAAGTAATATTCCCGGGTCGGACAGAGAGATAACCAGAAGCTGGTGGCACGGAGGAGATCGCTGGTGCATTATTATTTCCTCCGACATGCATATGCGAGGACTAGGGATGGCGCGGCCGGGAGACCTGTGGGGGTGGCTGCTTGAAATTCAAGAATTTTTATGCGACCACCAGATTTAATATAAGCAGAACGGAGAAGAGTACGGCATTCTATTCTTCCTGCGTGATAAATTAGCTTTCGTCACTTAGAGAAGTTCCGAGAAAAATTCGCCGTTCTGAGAGAAGCTAGGGGGTGGGAGTTGTTTTTTGCGCGAGGAAAGAATTCGTGAAAGGAGGATGTTGGAAGTTGTGGAATTGCACCGAGGACGTTGACAGAGATAGGTCTAGGATAGAAGTCGGATAAATCGATTTTATTTACTTCGTTTACGAGCAGCTTTTATATCTGAAGATTGATTTCGAATTTTTATTATTTTTCGCTTTAATTAATTTGTTTGTTAACATTTTTAATTTTCACTCATCGTCAATGACGATCAACGTGGTATATGTTACTTGACAAATGCATCTAAAACATGCAATATTTGTAACACAAATTTATTAATCGCTATGATATAAAATAGACATACAATTTAAATTTAATTGCTCGCAAGCGAAATAAATTAAATCGATTTATTCGACCTGGAATTATATTAATTTTAACATCTAAAGCTGTAATTGCTCGGGAATGAATCGTAGTAATGGTTGACACAGGTTTTAATATATGTATATGTATTAATGTAAAGGAAAAAAAAAAGAGTGATGTTTCAGGTTGTTTTGATAAACGAGGATGCATGTAACGAATGAAGTGTAGTATAGATTACATATATTTATGTAACGTACGAAAGAAGAAATGAGAGAGTAGTGGGGAAAGGTTTTGCAATTCGAAAATCATTGAACGAGAATCGTATATATTTCTACGCTGTCCATTTACAAAGTTAAATAAATATTTATTATATTCGCTACTAGCGCGAATTATATCGGTACGTAAAATTAACAAACGTAAAGATAACGTTCGATAAGAGTGGAATTTTACTCGGAATAACTCGAGCACGTTCACAGTTTAAATTCGAAGCCTCGAAGAAGGAGATCGTGATAAAAACGATTTTCCATCGATCGTATTTAACGCATACGTTCTACCTCTTCCGCCGAATGAAATACCAAAGAAGATACCGCAGAATGATCATCAGGAGGAAATTTATTTCGCGTTCCAACTTGCCCGGGAATACAACCTTAGCTGGCAGGCTAAGAAAAGCGAGTCTCGAATTTAATTAAATTTATCCACAACGTAATGTAGATGCTTGTTCAAAGAACAGAATGCGGCAGAAGCTCCAGCGGACATAAGAATCGAGTTATACCATCTTCCTGCTCGCTTCATTATAATAACTGTCTGCGAGGAACGTGTCCTCATTATTATCGACTACGTGCGCGAATTTTACGATTTCCCGTGCAAAAGAAGTCAGACGTTCGTCAGGAGGATTTACATTTATCTGTTCATTTTTAACTCCGATGGTAAACGAGATAAGAGGCCAACTTATTCTAATAATTTATTAAACGCTTCGAAATTTATTCCATCGAAGCATCAACCAACGAACCACTTTATTTAATATTTTTTCATTTATCCAGGCTGTCCTTTCGATGTGTGAATCATTAAGCGACAAGCATGACGAAATAAATTTATGGACCACTTCTTTTAATAAGTTTGATTCATACAATCCACGTCAATTTTAATAATCTTATGCAGATGTTTAGCAATGGTAAAAATATTCGTGTGAAATGCCATTCCGTTGATGTTTGATCCACTTCTCAGTGATTATTAATACTTTTCACTCGATAAAGAAAAATAGAATTTCGAAAATTCTCTAGTATAAAGTCGACGATATCTTTTAATTATTCCATTTCGACATCGTTACGTTATTTTAACCCTTTGCACTCGGTGATTGTTTCGTTACGGAAAAAATGGTAATTCGAAGATCTTTTATCACAAACTTAACGATATTTTTAAAACGGTAAATAAGAAATCCTATGAAAATTAAGATATTTTATCTCGATGTTCCACGCATCGGTGGGTAATTTGAAATTTCATATATCAATTAATATCGATCTTTAGAATCTGATTAAATGGCGACCGAGAGTCGCCTCTCGAGTTACATTTCATACGTCGATTAATTTCGATCTTTGGAATTTTATTAAACAGCGATTGAACCGCGTGTCTCGAGTTCAAAGGGTTAAAAGGAATATTATCAATAAATTGCAATCGAAGACTTAGAAGAACTCGCGATTTCGCGTTTTCCTTTGAATCTTATTTACCACATCGCGCGATCTTAATTAATTCCAATTTCGTGATTACTCGACAGCCATCTCCTATCGGTTCTCCCATCGATTCGAAAGAACCAGCGTATTATTCAATCCATCCTTCTCTTTCATCGATCTCGTCGCTGTCGAAACTTTCCAAAGTAACGCTATCAAATTAGATCGATAGGTATCCGGAAAATCGATGGGATCCCGAAAGGCAAGACGATTAACCGCGAGTCCTGGTATCCTGTTACGTGGTCGACCCTCCTAGAAGCTTCTATGCGAATAGCTCGCGGTTTGCGTCTTCATGATCGAGATTTGACGTTCCTCGAACTCGCGATTATAGGAAAATCTAAGGAATCGAGTTCTGTACGGTGAATACTGCCATGTTCGAAATTCCATGAATTTAAATCGAAGGATTGGAAAGGGAAGAAACGAAACGGAGAAAAAGGAATCGCGTTTTATTTACCTCTAACTTTGCGTAACAATTTTAATAGGAGAAAATGTCAGCAAATAATAAAATATATAAAGATCGAAGATCAAGTTACCGTTTATCTTTTTATTCACGATCACATTGATGAGAAGAATTCAATATATTGTGTAAATAAAATTCATCAGATCGACATCATAGTCTTTACAGTATTAATGAACTAATCGAATCTCTACTCGGATTAAGTATATTCCACGTTTAATCTCGGCGAGTTGAAGCAAACTTAGAATTGACAGCAATAAATTTCGCGGATGACATCTTGCGATTAATTGGTCCAATTTTGGAGTAGCCATTTAGGAATATATCGGGAAGAATGACAGCGAAGAATATGACAGGCGAAGATACGCTGTGTGGAGAAAACGACAAATTTCGGGCTTAGAAATAAATTGTCAATCATTCGAGCGGCCTATATTTCTAGCGAAATGAGGTCTTCCGGTGAGGATGGACCGGAAATTCTCGAGCCAAGCATTACCTGTACCTAAATTCACAGAGGATTGCCGAATAATATTCAGGAATCCTCGGAATACCAAGTATTCCAGCCATCCCAACAGAAGAACCCAGAGACCTAATTAACCGGTGAACGAGTATAAACACTCGAAGCTGGGCTTTCACGAAAGGAACACCAATTAGCGGGTAGAAATTATCACCGACATATCACTTAATAGCCAGCAGCTGGATTCTTCTCCTCCGACCCCGACGCGCGATCCTTGCAAGCGTTCGCTCGATTAAAATCCGCCGACTCTGTCCGAACCCGATCATCCGAACCGGGCATTGTCTGAGGGCCTGGACGGAACGCGAGTCGATATCCTTACAGTGAACAGACCGTGCACGCGAAACCAGGACATTGTCGCGAGGCAAGCGGCTAAAGGGAGCATAATTAAGCATGGTACGAGCGGAGGCGACCGCGAACCAATCGTGTCTCGAATTTAATTAAAAGCCCTGCGCGACTCCGAGTCCGGTTGCTCAAAGAAGTTGGGCCGCGCGACCAAGCAGAGGATTCAATTGTGCTCCCCAGACTGCTTGGCCCATTATGATAACTGCATACACGGGACGCGCGTCCCAATTACGGGAATGCACGTGTGCAACGGGAATTCGAGCTGGGCTATCCTCCGCGATCCTCTCTGCTTCTCGTTCGTTCCGTCCTTTGTGAAAGCAGACACTGAACGCCGGCTCCGTTTCCGGGCTACCCAAAAGCGAACCGCCGATCGCGAAACGGGCGTTTAATAAAATCCGACCCGCTCCAGCTCGGAAAGCTAGACGTCGTTATTGCCCACCGACTGATCCTCCACGGATCGCCTCGGTACTTCTTTTGGTACCGTGCCACGGTCGGCGTTCCTGCGGTTTCCAACAGCTAGGTATCGTCATAGGTGATCCATTTTCTCTGTTTATCGGGCAAGGGTTGCGCAGGAAATATCGCCGCTGGCCATCGTGTGCTTCTTCGTCGAATAATGAAATTTCCAACCCCTTCGGAACAAGAGGGTTGCCTAAACGTGCGGTCGTACGCGAGGCGGGATACTCGAGATGGCTCGACTCGGTGTACGAAGTGAATTACCCAGTCTCTACTTGCGTTTTTCACATCGGTTTTTACGCCGAATGACTCGCGGAATAGTCATTTTTGATCCATGTCATACGGTCTTCTCTTATACTATTGTAGTGTCATGCATTTTTCACTATGACCTATGCGATCGCGACGAGTTGGCGCCGCAGATTTTCATTGTGAAAGTTGACTGATTCCGCTTTGAGTGAGATAGCATCGGTGTTAGTTTTCTGTTTCTTAAACTATTCACTATCAAATACAAGATATCTTGTAGTGGAATGCGATTTGTCACGGAAAAAATTTATAGCCGTAGGAGTTATTAGTTATTAGAAAAGGTAAATTAAATATTATTAGAAATCTCTGAAAAACTCTGAAATTCTTTTAAAATAAAATCTCGATGCATGAGGAAAAATGTTCTAAATTTTCTCAGCAACGAATGAGTTTAAGTTAACATTAGTATCTCATCGGTGACGATCTTTGTCGCCGTTTTGACCAATGGTAGCTTTTGTGTATATCAGAGAAAGTGTCAGCGGAGTAAATAATCATCAACAGTCCACGCTTAGTTAAGGATTTTTGCAAACGATCAAAAATTTACTCGAGCCTAGATTTATAACATCCTATTGTCGACGAAGCCCGTTAAACAGTGATCATTGAGGTCCGTCTCTCAGCATCCGACAGCCTGAGTTCCTGAAATATTTTCTTACAGCGTCGATTTAGAAATATAACAAGAAACGAGACAGCTTCGGGATAGAGCTGCGAAAACAGTCATAGAGCAAACAGAAGTGGCTGATGATCCAAATCCACTCGCTTGCTGGCTGAAACCACTCCTGCACGCGGAACAGCGTAAGGATAACAAGGGAGTAAGAAAGGGAAACAGAGCAACGACTGGGAAAAGCATAACCTCACGCATAGCATACACCATCTTGTTAAAGAAACTTCCTCTCGCGACACCTGTACCACGTTCAAGCCTCTATGCAGTCTGTACTACACCGAACTACTCAGTGAAGGTTCCTGCGAACGATAAGCAGCGACTGCCTAGTTACAAGCTTCGAACGATTATCCTGCATTAGGTTGCATAACAAACGGCGAGAAATCGCGTTCTGCCAGTTATCTAGGTCGTCTTCGTACCACTGACGTGTGCAGAACTTGCTGGCCAAGTTAGCGCAACAAGCGGCTGCCATAACTGGCTA
>NIJG01000123.1:9718632-9736899 GCA_002201625.1 Euglossa dilemma | reverse complement strand
TGGTCCACCAAGGACGAGAGAGAATGTGAGAAATGCGTGATTGAAACGGAAAAAGAGTCTGAGAATGAATGAAAACAGAGTGTAAGGTTTAAAAAAAAAAATGCAAGGTCGAGAGTTGGCAGCTTTTGAGTTGATAGTTTAGAGCAGTTTCCACAAAGTTGTCGCAGTTCTATATTCGTAAGCAAACGTGTCGTTGAACTGTTAGTTGTTATAATCCTTTAGTTATACCATAGTTATAACTTCACTTTAGCTTCTAAATAAATATCTTTTAGAATTAAATAACATCTTCAGTTCTATCAGTGCTAATTCGCTAATATATCCTTACAGCAATGTTGTATATTTCGTACTAAAGCAGAAAAGAATCCTAATGCGTTTTTTTTTTCTTTTTTTAATTTTTGTTTGTCTAGTTCCTTCCCCTTCTCCTTCGTCTCCCCTCTCATATGCTTATTCTACTTGATGAACGTGTGACAATAACGTGCCTACTTTCTCACAATATATTTTAATAAATAAAGTATATGTACATGTTGAAATAAAAAGAGTCAATACTCAGAAATGGTATCATCAACATCATTTAAAAAATGATGAACGATATTGTATCCTATGGAGGACAGTTTGAGCCAAGCAGCAGAGCACGACTAATATTCTCCATAGACGCAGAGAATCAACTGTTCTACAGGCCATGTGAACTACCTGGACATGGCGTTTACATCCTGAGTAGCGACAGACGTGTCATAAACCCTTGACATGTTACGCAAACTATTCGTGAACATTAGGACCGCCTGGTCTTGGATCTTGTTCCTCCTTTGACCTGCACTGTTATCAGCTTGTCAATCTCTGAATTGCAAACATCGATAAGATACCTTAAAAACGCTAACCAACTCAGAATTATTTAAAATTAATATTCACGAGAAATATCAATCTATCTATTAACTCGATAATGCACCACATTTTTACAATATGAGCATAAGTTTGCTAGAGTGTAACATCAACATCAAGGCAGAATTTACAGCACAGAAAATGAAATCAGATAACTACAATAAAAATTGACAGGCGAGGTAAATTGTTGTTGAAATTATCCAATGACCTGAGTTAACTGATATTCTCGAAAAAATAAAACATTTGTTCCCTGCTGTACCAAATCACCATATATGTAACGAGTGGATATGAGTAAATCGACTGTTTGGTTGAAATAATTTATTGAATTGCGGTTATGGTATAAAATTTCTACAAAACGTCGATGCTGCGGTAATATTCGCTACAATGAAACTCTGCTCTGTTTTTCGGTCGGAATTTATATTTTCGCGATGTTCGCGAAATAGAGGACTGGGTCAATGTCCGTGACATAAAGGCGATGACCTAGTCCAGATGTCTAGGTGATTGATTGTCGTGATTGATTGCGGTGATTGATCTGTCGATTGATGTGTTTTCTTAAGAATCTTGGTTCAATGACCGAGTTTGTTATGGTTCAAAAAGGAATGAGTGCGAGCCTGACGAATTCAGATTCTCTCTTTCTGTCTGAAAATATTAGTTTTCTTCTATTTCTGATCCTACGGCTACCAAAATATATTACCCGAACCAAAAATAAATAAAACACATTTGGTGCAATTTAACTCTTCAGCGTTACACTTCTTCGAAACTCTTTATCATTGTACTATCCATAACTGTAAATATTTAGCGAGATTCAGTGAAATATTGGGTTATTCGGAAATTAATTTCGTTTTTCCCAACAGAGAACCTAATTGTATTTTTTTCACAGCCATCTTCACACTTAAGACGCATAATCGTCACATATTTTGACAGCTGATATAGTATAGCTTGTTTGTTAAAAATTTTGTTCTACTCTTTGCAATATTTTTCGTTTGGTGCCCTATCAAATATGAAAAATCGAAAGCAGCATTTTCGCCATATTTTTTTTTACTATCGAGAAGGAAAAAATACAGTTCACGCAAGGCGAAAATTATGCGATGTGCATGGAGAAGATGTATCAACCGAATGACACATTTTGCAAAATTGGTTTGCAAAATTTCGTTGTGACAATATCGATGTTGCAGATGCACCACGTTCTGAAAGGCCTGTTGAAGCCTATGAAGACAAAATAAAAGCGTTGATAGATGCAAATCGCCGAATAACAACTCGTGAGATTGCTAAGAGTTTAAATTTGTTAATTTCAACCGTTCATGATCGCATGAAACGTCATTCTAAATAAATCGTGTTTCATTTTCACACAAAAAAGAAACGAAATGACTTTCCGAACAACCCAATAGTATGTTAACTTTAATAACTAACTTTAGTTAGTTAATGTTAACTTTAAGAAACAGAAAACTAACGTCAATGCTACCACATCCTATCTCACTGAGTCTCTCTACGAGACCATCCATGATCTTCGTCACCGTTTCAACTAATAATGACCTAATAAGGACCACTGTCTGTAATCGAAGGTGTGTCAACGGAGTAAGTCAGTCGTAAAGATGTAAACACGCAGTGTCAACTCTTCTGTAACATACAATATACTAGTTATCAGTGTTAGTATCCATGGTACTTCAAGAGTTAGCCGACGCCGTTTTCTTAGAGTGACAGGGGTAATTGTCCTGTGACAAACACGTGGTCAAACGACGTATACATTCACGCTTTCATGACCGTAACTCCCTGAGCTGTTGTATCACAAACCTGAGGTCGTGTCACGGCGATTAACAAGCTCGTTAGCCACGTAGACACTTGGGTCTCCACGTCTCCTTACGACGGTTCCTCTAACGATCGTCATTTCCACGTCATTTCGTCATCACGAGTAGTACTAGCGGATTTCAACGACGTCTGCTCCGTAAGATTCCTATAGACTAGAGACTCGCTGATCAGGTCACTGGCCCGTTGAATCTGTTTTAATGTTTATGTGAGACACTCGGCTGCGTGGTAGTGAAAATAAACGTATCTAGAGGCAACGCCACGTACTAATCGACGTGAGTTGGCACTATCCCGTAAAATTTTCGACGCGTCAAACGAGCATTCGCTGGTCAGGAGGATCACGGGACAGCGCTAACGATAGCTGAAGCTCGTGTATCGTGTTTCGTTTAGAAATAATCGACGTGACTGCGCGAAATCGCGTCGTGGAAAAATTCTATACTTTCAAGCTGACATTCGTTGATCTTCGAGAATTATGGTCGAGTGTTGACGATGTATGGGTTGGACTTATGGAAATTGGATGATTGAAGGATTGGTAGAGTAGAAATTAATCCTCTGAACTGGAGAGATAATCTTCTGTCACTATTTAAAAAAATTTTGAAGATCGATATTAATTAACAGGTTGAATGCCACGCCAATTTTATCGGGATTGTCATGATAAATTTTCTATTTAGCGATACATATAATGTTGAAATATTATCTGCAATAGATAAGTTACAGCGTATAAACATGTTTGCCATGTCAATTGCGGCGGGGATCACTGAATTACGATTTCGTACGATCGTCAATTATCTCATATTGCTTCTTCGCGTTGTTGAGTAATAGTGTCACGATTTTATTATTTTCTAGAGTGTTAAACAATCAGGTAGCAAAAAAGTCGTGACATATTGTAAAGACTGTGCTGGTTTACCTTTTCTTTGTTTAGAATGTTTCAATACGACACACCGTAACGTGCGCGCATAATAAAAGTATATTACATGTATGAATAAAACTATCTTCAGATGGTTTATACTTCATTTCTTCACACCACTACATCAACGGTGATAATAATAAAAAATTATAAATATTGTCATTTGTCTAAATTTTTTATTTTCTTTTCAGTCTGGTCACAAAGAAGTTAAGTGCCGGTCACCGGTGACCCCCGTGGCATTCAACCACTTAATATATCAAATTTAACCCTTTGTGCTTAAGAGGTGACTCTCAGTCACCATATTAATACCATAACTAAAACGAGGGTAACTATATTAAAAGTAACTACACGCGAAATATCAAAATAAAGTAATTCTGCTGATTTTTTTTGCATATTTTGCCGTGGAAGGTATCACTGAGCTTATAGAAACGTAAGAAAAGCTTCTTTACAGCGGAAAAGTTTTCGAACGCAAAGGGTTAAGACAATCTAACAGTATGCGAAATCAAATAATTTTGTGTGTTAATTATTATACGATTTCTTGCTTACTAATTAAGAAAATATCGTTTATGTAGCAGAGAATCTTTGAATTTCTATCTTCCCTAGTCAGAAAATGGTTAAACTTCTCGTCTTCGTAGGTTAAAAGGAGCTTCCAACTCCTAATTCGGGTTAAGAAATTGAATTTTCGATTTCTGGGGATTTTTCTTTTTCTTTTTTTTTAAATATATGTATTCGAAAATATGCGTACATTTGGTGAATTTGTATCGGGTTTGAATCTCGTTTGGTTTGAGTCAACAGACAGGAAAAAAGCGTCGATACGTTCCAATGAACGAAATATTCGTGTAATTTGTTTAAAATTCGATTTCGTTGCATTAAATAACGAAATTGAAATTTAAGCAAATTGCGGAGGTATTTAACGTTAAATTGCCATTTCAGATTCTCGTTTATATCATTCAAAAATTAGGTTCTGCCATATACATGCACAAACATTGAAAACTGCAGCTGCCTTTATTTAGAGTGTTATTGCGCGGAATATTCATTTGTAAGCATTTACAAAAGAGTAGTATACATATATATCTGATGAATATATTACAACGTTACCGATGGTTATATTTCAAATATACTTTACTTCATTTTCAGTATCATGAACACTGTTGTCGTACATTAACATTCTACGAAAACGATTAAAGACTACTTAAATTAAGGAGAGAATGAACAGAAACATTTCGTATACGTGCATATTAAAATTTCACTGGAGCAACTAAAAATTAATTCTCTCTGTTCGTAGCAAGCACAAATATACGCTCTTTTACTTCTGATTAAAATATACTAATATTACTGAGAACAGAAATTAAAATCTAAATACATGATCAAATTTAAATACGAAGCTCTGTATATTGATTACTTTGAATGCCAGCTCAGTCTATTCTTCACGGCACCCAATTAAAGGTGAATAATAATATTTGACATGAATGATTATTTCAAAATGTTTCTCCAAGCTATCACACAAAAATACACTTCTCACGTCGCGAAATTAAAAATTATTCCCGTGCATGCTATGATAATTGAAATAATAAAAATTTGTAATTAACTCCACGCTTCAAATTTATCATGATATCCAATTGTTAAAAACTATGTTAATCCGTTAATTAGAGAGGACGAGATAATTGGTCAGATGTTTGCTGATATTTCGAACATAATAATTTATTTTCAGAATGGTTGCATTCCAATTAAGAATGACCTAGTTAAAATTAATTCTTTCTCGACAGAGACTTTTGTATTATAACTCTAAACACTTCCGGTTATTAAATCGCACCCTAAACGTAACAAATAATATAAGTATATTAAGTAGTAAAAAATGCTAGAATAAAATGTTCAAAGTAATATTTAAGTTATCTCAATCATCTAACCAGATATTGCCTTCTCTCCCTATATATATAGTTTGGTAAATGGGACGAATTCTTGAATATTTATCTAGTCAAATGGATAATTTTTCATTAGTCATGTCGTGTGTAACGATAATTTATAATTTCTAATAAAAAATTCAGTAAATGGCTATTTTATGTGACATGGATGTAACCCAAATTTAACCCAAATCAAACTCAGTAGTGATTATATATAATAACCCGCAATTATGCATAATCACCGGATTAATCACATTTACCGTAATAAAAAATATATCATAATGTAATTCGTGATATATTTAATTTTAACTTGCTCGAAGATACCTCCAAATTCTCAGGTTAACATTTAAATTACCCTAATTATCTAATTAATCATTCACGTCTCTCTATTCTATATCTACCTAACCGACTACATATTTTATCCTCTGCGCTTCAATGACGCGAGTTCTTCGTGTCAAACCTCACAATTCTAAGCTACACTGATCACGCGACCATAATTACATTTCACACGAACTTCAAACAATTTTTTAAACTTTTACCTAACTTTATACAATCGGTATACAACGATTAACTAAAATGAAGTACTACAAAGAGTTAACTCTTTGAGACACAGGATTTCACAAAATAAAATATACCCATTGCTCGAAAATTAAATTTTAAAATAACCAAAATTGGTATCTTTTATTAACAAAGGAATCACATAATATAGAAACGTAAACATATAATAACAATTCTATTGAATTTGTCGTTATAGGATGGAATTATTACAATATTTCGAGGTAGATCCAAAAATGTCCCACAATACATTACCGTGCATCTAATGGTGGGACATTTCTAACCCCATAGTGTCGCAAAGAGTTAAGCAGCTATCTCGAAGATCTTAGATTCGTGAAGTCGTATAACTTTCACAGTGTAACCCGAAAAAAAGAAGGCCTCGCCGCTTAATCCTAACTTCTTGAACGATCCTCCCCATCGGTACGGCGAGCCGCATTAGGATTCAGCGCAATTTCTGCGGATCGTCAGGGAACGGTAAAATCGTGGCACGAACGTCGCATAAATCGATCACGCGGGAACGATCTTCGCGTATCTGCGATCGTTCTCGATTGGCGCGGGCAGAATTGGCCGGTGTTCGCAAGCTCTTGAAACCGGGCGACCCCTCATCGTCGCCGGCAACGGCCGCCTCAACCCACATCTCGATGCGTTTGCATAATTTATTCCGGTGACGTATGGCCACGCGTTATGCTGCGACTGGAATTAACGGCTTCTGTTTACCGCGAACAAATTGGCGCAATTATCACCCAACGAATTCCACCACTCGTCGCGACTTCCAAGCAGTCTACCTTCGGTACCCCAATACCTCTGCTTCTGTTGTTCAAAAATCACGACGTAATCGTTAGATGTGACTATACGAGATTGGTTATAGAAGTTTTTGCACGTGTTGCTAGTATTTAGTAGAGTATAGTGATCTTTTTATACCTGAGATTAGAGAAAGATCGTGATGTGATTGTCGAGGAAGCGAAATATGGAATTCTTGTACACATAAGCTACTGCTCTCAAGCTTTCTTTTTAAAAAATTGTGACCTAATCGTTGCATGCGACTATACGCTATTGGTTATGACAGTTTTGCACGTATTGCTAGTATTGAGTAAAGTATAGTGATCTTTTGCTACTTGTACTAGGGAAAGATCGTGACGTGTTTGTCGAGGAAGCGAAGTATAGAATTTGTGTAACTTTCGAGCTTCTGCTCTCAAGCTTTTTTTTTTAAATTGTGACCTAATCGTTGCGAATGACTATACGCGATTGGTTATACCAGTTTTTGTACGTGTTGCTAGTATTCAGCAGATTGGCTTTGATTTGATCTTTTGCTGCGTGAAGCTAGAAAAAGATCCTGATGTGATTGTCGAGGAAGCGAAATATGGAATTTGTGTAACCTCCTAGCCTCTGCTCTCAAGCTTTTATTATTGAAAGATTGTCACCTAATCTTTGGGTCTGATTATACGCGATTGGTTATAGCAGCTTTTGCACGTGTTATTAGTGTTCAGTAGAGTATAGTGATCTTTTGATACCTGAGATTAGAGAAGGATCGTGATGTGGTTGTCGAGGAAGCGAAATATGGAATTCATGTACACCCAATCCTCTGCTCTCAAGCTTTTTGTTATTGAAAAATCGTCACCTAATCTTTGGCTGTGACTATATACTATTGATTATACCAGTTTTTGTACGTGTTATTAGTGTTCAGTAGAGTATAGTGATCTTTTGATACCTGAGATTAGAGAAGGATCGTGATGTTGTTGTCGAGGAAGCGAAATATGGAATTTGTGTAACCTCCTAGCCTCTGCTCTCAAGCTTTTATTATTGAACGATTGTCACCTAATCTTTGGGTCTGATTATACGCGATTGGTTATAGCAGCTTTTGCACGTGTTATTAGTGTTCAGTAGAGTACAGTGATCTTTTGATACCTGAAATTAGAGAAAGATCGTGATGTGGTTGTCGTGGAAGCGAAATATGGAATTTTTGTACCCCAAAGCTATTGTTCTCAAGCTTTTTTTTTTTAAATTACGACCTAATCGTTGCATGCGACTATACGCGATTGGTTATGACAGTTTTTGCACGTGTTGCTAGTGTTCAGTAGCGTATAGTGATCTTTTGATACCTGAAATTAGAGAAAGATCGTGATGTGGTTGTCGTGGAAGCGAAATATGGAATTTTTGTACCCCAAAGCTATTGTTCTCAAGCTTTTTTTTTTTAAATTACGACCTAATCGTTGCATGCGACTATACGCGATTGGTTATGACAGTTTTTGCACGTGTTGCTAGTGTTCAGTAGCGTATAGTGATCTTTTGATACCTGAAATTAGAGAAAGATCGTGATGTGGTTGTCGTGGAAGCGAAATATGGAATTTTTGTACCCCAAAGCTATTGTTCTCAAGCTTTTTTTTTTTAAATTACGACCTAATCGTTGCATGCGACTATACGCGATTGGTTATGACAGTTTTTGCACGTGTTGCTAGTGTTCAGTAGCGTATAGTGATCTTTTGATACCTGAAATTAGAGAAAGATCGTGATGTGGTTGTCGTGGAAGCGAAATATGGAATTTTTGTACCCCAAAGCTATTGTTCTCAAGCTTTTTTTTTTTAAATTACGACCTAATCGTTGCATGCGACTATACGCGATTGGTTATGACAGTTTTTGCACGTGTTGCTAGTGTTCAGTAGCGTATAGTGATCTTTTGATACCTGAAATTAGAGAAAGATCGTGATGTGGTTGTCGTGGAAGCGAAATATGGAATTTTTGTACCCCAAAGCTATTGTTCTCAAGCTTTTTTTTTTTAAATTACGACCTAATCGTTGCATGCGACTATACGCGATTGGTTATGACAGTTTTTGCACGTGTTGCTAGTGTTCAGTAGCGTATAGTGATCTTTTGATACCTGAAATTAGAGAAAGATCGTGATGTGGTTGTCGTGGAAGCGAAATATGGAATTTTTGTACCCCAAAGCTATTGTTCTCAAGCTTTTTTTTTTTAAATTACGACCTAATCGTTGCATGCGACTATACGCGATTGGTTATGACAGTTTTTGCACGTGTTGCTAGTGTTCAGTAGCGTATAGTGATCTTTTGATACCTGAAATTAGAGAAAGATCGTGATGTGGTTGTCGTGGAAGCGAAATATGGAATTTTTGTACCCCAAAGCTATTGTTCTCAAGCTTTTTTTTTTTAAATTACGACCTAATCGTTGCATGCGACTATACGCGATTGGTTATGACAGTTTTTGCACGTGTTGCTAGTGTTCAGTAGCGTATAGTGATCTTTTGATACCTGAAATTAGAGAAAGATCGTGATGTGGTTGTCGTGGAAGCGAAATATGGAATTTTTGTACCCCAAAGCTATTGTTCTCAAGCTTTTTTTTTTTAAATTACGACCTAATCGTTGCATGCGACTATACGCGATTGGTTATGACAGTTTTTGCACGTGTTGCTAGTGTTCAGTAGCGTATAGTGATCTTTTGATACCTGAAATTAGAGAAAGATCGTGATGTGGTTGTCGTGGAAGCGAAATATGGAATTTTTGTACCCCAAAGCTATTGTTCTCAAGCTTTTTTTTTTTAAATTACGACCTAATCGTTGCATGCGACTATACGCGATTGGTTATGACAGTTTTTGCACGTATTGCTAGTATTGAGTAAAGTATAGTGATCTTTTGCTACTTGTACTAGAGAATTTATATAATTACTATACTTACTTACTATACTATAATTACTATAATTACTGAGAAAGTGAAATATAGAATTCGTGTACCCCCAAACTTCTACTCTCAAACTTTTGTTATCAAAAGTCGTTACCTAACCTTTGGTTGTAACTATATACGATTGATTATACCAGTTTTTGTACGTGTTGCCAATATTCAATTAGTGTAATGACTATTTGCTACCTGAGGCTAGAGAGGGATAGTGATGTGGTTGTCAAGGAAGCAAAATATGAAATTCGTGTACCTCAACTTCTACTCCCAAATTATTATTGAAAAATCGTCAATTATTCTTTGAGTATAACTGCATTCGATTCGTTATCTCAGTTTTTGTATGTGTCGCTTGTAACTTGTCGGTGTAGTGATCTAGTGCTATCTGAGCCTAGAGAAGAGTCGTGATATGATTATTTGGAGAGCGAAATATGAATTCGGATATTGCGTGTTTCATTATTCAAAAATAACGAATCTAATTATAATCCAACCGTATGATTTACGCTTAATTGACGGAATACATAGTTCCAATACAGATCGATATGTCTGCCAAAAATATCGTTTTCAGAGATACGTAAGTATATAGGTTGAAGTGTTAGTATTCGAAGACTTCCTTTGAGCCTCTATTCTAGAACTTACTGAATATTTCATTCTGACATCGAATTTATCACCGAAGCTAGAAGAGAAATGCAACTTTTATGGTATTCAATTTATTATTAGCAGGTTCATGCGGCAAAATAGTAAAGAACATTGTATTTCCAATAACATTTCGACTCCACGGATCGATACTCAATCTATTTTTATCATCTATCTTTTAAAATCAAATTTCCAACTATTCTTAATTTATCCTTGATATTTGTAAAGTCCCGAAATTGAATTTGACAAATCAATTTATACAACCTTTTATCCGCCTGTGCGATACAGTAATTTTTCTTAACGACAATCTACGAAACTTTAAAATGATATTTAAGTAAAATAATTCGGACGAGAGATTTCGATGTGAGAGACGAATAGGATAAAAACGAGCAAAGTCTTTGGAAGTTTGGTAGCAGAGGAACGTAACGTCTTAATTAACCGAAGGCAACTTGTCTCGTTCACGTGACCCACTCGCTGATTAACTTTAGTAATCTGCACTTAGGTTCGAAACCGATCGACCTCGCTGATGAATCTGAATTATGCATACGCCTATGTTTCGGCGTAGGCACGTGTTCGCGAAAGGAAACACTTAATTCCGTCGAAGTTGTCAATTTGCTATGACGAGATTGATTATTTAAGGTAAACGAGGTGCTTAAACGATCTCGCTAATTTGTTACGCACGTTACGAAAATTTCCCAGCGTTCTGCCAGTATGTAATTAAACTTTTCTGACACGAATTCGCAATTATTCGTTGGAAATGCGTGTAATTAAATTCGGATTTTAATCGTGCAATTCGTGATTCGATGCTATCGATTCTCTATATACGTATATAGAATCAATAACTTGTAATTATATTTCGTATGTACAATTAATTACAATTTATTTTAATAACTTGCAAGTATTTAACGTTGTTAAATATAAAACGCGAGATATCCATTGACTTCGTTATAAAAATATCTATAGTATATAATATAAATATCTACGATAGATATATCGATGTTTCGTAATCGAATAATATTTTTTCTTCGATGAGATGAATAACTCTTTCTCGTATGGTGCCTTTGGTAGTGTGGAAAAATAATGGAACGACGTAGAAAATTCATGGAATATCGTTATCTTATGATAATAGCTCGCGTGAGTCACCGTCACGAAACGTGGTTAATTTTGGAACAATTCTATTTCATGTGATAGGGTACTTTATTAATTACAGGTGCTCCGAGATCAGAGCCCCCTTTGAATCTAATATCACTGCATTACGAATACCTTGCAGTCCTGGAGTCGCTCTCAGCATAGTTTACATAATTTTACATAATTCAACTGAACGATGTATATACGTATAATATGCGCAAGTTTCGCTGCACTCGGTATCAGTATGTTTCAAGAATGTATGGCTGTTATGGTCTGATAAATCCTCCACCAATTTAATAAATGAGCCTAGATTTTGATACTACGCGAAACAGTTTTCTATTTATTATTATATATTATTTCTCTGTCGCATCAGTGAGTCTTTTTAATTGTAAAGCAATGACGAAGTATTATATTTAGATTGTTTACTTGTTTACAGACGATAGACGACTTCGAGGATTTATTTGCTAAATGATTACATTTCTGTTTCTATTACTACTTTGTAACAAAATTTGGAAGATCGATTAGCGACTAAATTGTGACAGACTCGGGAATTTTGATTAACTAAATCAAGGAAATCTCATTAAAGTTAAAACCTCATTGAGCAGCTTATAGGACATTAAGCGAGATTCGATCGTCGAAAATGGGATTACCAGAAACTACAAAACCAAAGAGGTATTTTAGGCGACGGAGGTAAAAGATTTCTCAGGATTAATCCACTTTAGCCCAGAGGACGTAGATACGCGAAAACAGGAAATTACTTCTTTCTTATCGGCTTACCAACATCTCAGCGTTATCCTTTAAAATCGTAACGGATGGTAAGTTTCATATTTCAAACATATCGTTTGAGACATTTTTTTGACGTTCCATACCAACTGTGTCGTGTTAACTAATGCCTAGACTATCAACAATTAAGCTGGAAAATTATAAAAGTAATCGAGTTATAATTAAAAAGACCTTTTCTCGTTATTTCGATTTTTCGATCTAAGAAAAGGAAAGTATTTTTATCGGAAACGATTTGAGAATGTTTTATCTCAACTCTGAAAAGTGCTGTCACGATTTCCGCGATCGCTATATTATCCTAATCGCGTCTAAATCTTTCCGATAATACTAGATTGGAAAAAAAGAAATCCATTATTTTTATAATTCTAAATGAATTCTCAAATCCATTGTTTCACTCAAAAGTTCATCCTCAAAATTCTCTATAGCTATAAGAAGAACGTCGGGAATAACACCACCTTTATTTATTTTTTTTTTTAGAAAAATTGGTTAAAATACAGCAAATTTCATAAGAGTATATGAAAGAATCTTTTCAACAAATTCTCTAGCAGGATGGAAGCCATATAAACTCGGTAAACGTGGAGAAAACGTTGCAGGTACTTCAAGATTTCATCAGCCAGGTCATATAGCGAAGCCTAAGTCTCGTTGAAAAATATACAATATCTTGATCCTCTGAATGACATCCAAGAAGGATAACATCGTCTTGGCAACCTCGCAGTGAACCCAACATAGTAGAATTCCACTTACAATCACTCGAGTTACCATATGTCCTCGGAAAATCTCGAACATAGTCTCGAAGCAACTGCACCGGGAAAAATGGTTCCAGTGTTTCGCTTAATTAAGGACTACTCGAGTCTCAATGATTACTAAATCCCTCTCTACACGGAGTCTCAGTCCAGAGGCAGCCCACAAAGGAATTAGACCACCTAAACCCAAGACAGAGTACACCCTTGTCGCAGGGAAGAGCTGAGGAGCTCTGTTCGCCTTTTACCAGGTTGTTCGTCGTACATTCGCAGGTACAAGAGCGGAAATTTTCTGACAACGCTTCGAGTATCAGCCCTAATTCGACTCGTAAACGGCGTAATTCGCATTAATTACCTTCGTTCGTGTTCACGGGCACGGAGGAACGTCTAATTAATCGGGAAGCAGTTCCGAAGTGAGCACGGCTGGCCTTATTTGCTCCCCCATGGAATTAATATTTCATATTTACACGCGCAATTACAAACACGGCAGGCCAGGGGCGTGCATTAACAGCAGAGGCTGCAATTAACGTCTCGTGTGGCCTGCACGCGCGTCCTCCAGTGTTTGTGCAT
Source organism: Euglossa dilemma (assembly GCA_002201625.1). Taxonomy (NCBI): domain Eukaryota; kingdom Metazoa; phylum Arthropoda; class Insecta; order Hymenoptera; family Apidae; genus Euglossa; species Euglossa dilemma. The sequence continues at coordinate 9,723,323 of NIJG01000123.1, read as the reverse complement.
CGGCCGCGAGTCTTGCCCTCAAAGGGCGAAATTAATCGACGAGAGTCACTTGAATTTTCATCCGCAGCAGGATCGGTTGAAAGGATGTAGCCGAATGGACGAGTCGCCGCGATATTCGCTCGCGAATGGGGACACCTGTCGAGACGAAATTAGAATTTTTCCCGAGTTTGTCTAGGAACCTAGCATTTACCTGGTCTAGGACTCTGAGTTAAATCGTTTAACGACATTCTGAAGGGTCCTTTGTCAGGTTTGATTTATCGAGGATCTTTCGTAACTTTCACGATTTGTCTCAGTTTGTTCTATTTTATCTCTAATTCTTTTCTTTTTTAAGATTTTTCTCGATTTTCATCATTTATGTTGTGTAAAATACAGTAGATCGGTTAGGTTTACTGGGAATTAATTGATTTATCGATCTAACAATTTGGTTTGTTTAACCCATTTGCTTCATCGCTCTGAAAGGAGTCTTCCAAGACTTTCAATGAAATTAAGTGTACCAAACGAACTCTTACTTATATTTGATTCAGAAATTATATATATATTAAAATAACATCATTCTATATGATGCTATAGTATAAATATTTATTCTTTTATATAGTTGTGTGATACATAAATAAGCAACAGATATTGAGTCCGGATTATTCCGCTTAATGATGCAAATAGGTTAACAACGTACAAGAGAAGTAATTAATGGTAACACGATATATAAATTTATCTTACTCGATCTCTCGCTTTCTTACTCATTACTAATGTACACGAAGAAGGACTCTTTGATACTAAATTAATTTTTCTATAACAACCATCGTATACCATGCATTCTAAACCTTTCGCTCACATGTTCAAAAACACACACATCGCTCGCCCTCACACTCTCGCATTCACATCTTATAAAATCAAGAATTCACAGGATATTCTCTTTGATTATTTTATGATTGTTTGGAAGAAAGTATCCTTCACCGTTAGTTTATATTAGAATAATATCTAAAAATATCTAATTTAAAGATAAACTCTGTGATTCCTATATATACCATGCCTAGTCCTTCCAATTGTATCCCTGTTTAAGGCAGAGCTTATTAGGTAGCTTTACTAATCCTGCCCTGTAGCAGGTCCAGAACAAAACGCATCCCTTTCTTTTTCGTTTCATCCCTTCTAGAACCACCGCAACCCCGAGGATACCTAGCTCTACCGGATTTTAAGTAAAAAGAGAGAGGACCTCGACAAGTTAAAAAAATATACGTGATATCGCGATGAAGTCCGGCAAAGAACTAAAATCGAAAAATCGTCGCGTTCGTGACGCTGTCAACAAGTAAAAAACAAATGACGATAATGGCCTCGCGGCATGACACGATCCCCGGATACATTGTATCGTTGTTACACTTCTACACGAATGTCAAAAATAACAAACGTTCCTAGAAGCAAATATAGCATTATATAGCGAAAAATTAGAACTCGAACAATTTTTTCCAACTCGAGAATCGTGAATTTTATCGCTGATTTCAGACACTGTGTTACATATATCTCCTACTTGCTATGATAATATCGTCTATTTAATATTCTTATTACAGTTGAGATTTTTGGTCTAGTTATTAGTATCATTTGTGTCAATAATGTGTTGCAATATGTCAATTCTAATTTCAACAAAATGTAAACGGTTCGCTCCGATCTGCGAATTGTGGTTGAAGATTGACCCAATTACTATCCCTACCGACAGTTCCAGATCGAATTATTCCCGTAAAATAGTAAAAATATTTGAAATTCCGCCTTTTGTCATCTCTAATCTCACCACTTTTTTTATTACCTATATCAAGCACGCGTTTTTCCACGTAAAATGAAATTCCTGAAACAAATCCTGCTCGTAGATTTATTTAAAAAATTCAACGATTCCTTAATCCATCAGCGTTTAAATAATACAACATTCTGATGGCAGAATGTTCGAGTACCGGATGTTCTACGTACATAAATATTCATGCACATATTTTTCCATCCTACGTACCGAAAACCCTCTGAGTTTTCAAAGTACCACAGCAAAGAGTTGGGTAGTTTGGTAAAAAATGAAGGAGAATAAGCTGATTATTTTTAATACGCTGCAACCAGATAATACTGGCCTGGCCGTATTTTTTCCCTCCATTTTCACGCGACTCTTCTTATTTCGAACTCATAGTTGAATGTTTTATTCCTGTCGGTCCGGAGATAGAAAAATCAGGTCGCGGTTCAAGCTAGATGGATCGGCGTGAAAAAAAAAGAAAAAAGAAATGCATTGCGCGTTGCACACGATCCATCCTGATTCCCTTCGAATTTGATATCGAAGAGAGGCTATAATATGTCATACGGCCAGCGTGATGTATGTGCAGGTCGTGAGATAATTCGATCAAATTTACGCGAAATTCGGTAATTGATTGTTCGTTTTTTTCCTTCTTCGATGATACAGCGAGACGCGGCACATTTTTCAATTCTAATACAAACATCTATGTTTCATCAACGCGATCATTCTGTCTCATATTTGATTACTCGAAACGTTAATAAAAATCCATTCAGACTGTCCGTGGTAAAAGTCGCGAGTTTTCCGTTAATCCACTGAAAAAATGTTTCGAACAATAACCAGAGTTATATTCGGCACTTCTATGACGATAAACTAAAACAATACAATTTTCGGGAAATCTATCTGTTCGATGAAACAAATTGGCGTTCTGCTAACTTTTTCAATGTGTCAGAAATTTACCCGAAAAAAATATCCGATCGCGTACAGTCTGTTTAATTATGAATCTCTCTTATCTCCTGCAAGCTCGATCGCACTTAGCCTAACCTATTTCCCAAACAACCCGGAGTATATCCTTATCTGACTTTAATCCCACGATTAAAGATTCGAACATGTAACAAAAGACTGGGTCGTGGAAAGAAAGATCTTCGAACACGTGTAAACCACGGTATTAATCTTTATCTCCTCAGCTATTGCCCCTCGCGTTACTTCCACCCAAGTGACACAGTTTCACGTCAATAGGATGTAATGACACGGTAATAAATAAATAAACCAAGAATTAAAACCTACAAGCACGCGATTACGTACAATGCAACTTGCAAACCACATAGCGCGAGGAACAACCATATGACACGAGAAAACAAGATAGCAGTTATCACTGTTCCATAATCACATCTTAATTTACCCCAGCGGCGGCCAATCTTCTCGGCATCGATCCCGTGAACGGACCGAATCCGCCGATAAATTCATCCAAAAACCCTCCACCAATCTCTCGAAACCAGCCACGGGCCATAGCGCGGAAACAAAAATGAAATATCCCCGAACAAAGCCGCCAAAGAATCATTCGCGGCCCGATAAAACTGCGTGCGTATCGTTTGATCGCGGCTTTAAACCTAGCCACCGATCAAAATGCAAAGTAAACCGCAAACAGGCCGGAACACCCGATCGATTTGTCTCGCAAACGTTATCAGACCGTTTCATTAGAGGCTAATACGCGATCTCTGGTGGTTCTTTGTTACAAAAAACGGGAAAGAAAAGCGCCGAAGCTTCAAAGGTGATCACCTCCTTCACATCTACGTTTCTCTAGGGACAGTCGAGGCTTTGTTAAGACGAATGAAAGAGTTTTTTCTCGCGAAAGCGTCTCTCGATAACCGGAGTTAGGCGATGGATGAGAGAAAAAGAAGTCACTCTTTGACGAGACTAAGGCTAACTCTGAGGAATCGAGGCTGCCTAGTCAGAGGTAGACCATTCGTGCAGTTGATCGAAGAAGGTGAAGGAAAATTCCGGGAAATTGGGAAGAAGAGAAGGGTGCAGGCGAGTTGTTCCGGGTTGTTCGGTTGCATTAATAACGGAAGGGTACGTGTAGGTGACATTAGCTGATGAGAAACGCGGAGAAGGAGGACATCGCGCGAAAGAAGAAGGGCGCATAATGTATTTATGCCCCTGCCGGTACAGCGACGCGGAAATATGTCCTCGCGTGGCGGACTAATTTCTTTGAATCATACCCCAACGTGCGGACGTTGTTTATGGGTCTACTTTGCCACACGGGCTTGTATCAACGCCACCGTTCACTCTGGCCCATTGTTTCGCCGGATTTTATTGATATTAATATTTGGGGGAATATTGAGTCGCAGGATATTCGAGTCTGGTTTGCGTGAAAGCATTAGTTTCCGCGGGGAAAAGAGGGCTAATTATTTTTCGCTTTTAATATCGGCGGATATTTTGATACGCGCCAGCAAGGTGTCTTTGTACCTTTTCGGATGATGATTAAAAAGAACGGGGAATAGATGCATACGAGTGCAATGCCACTCGTTAGTATTAAACCTAGCATAGCTAGAATGTTTTGAAATTTTTCAGTAAAAACTGCACGCGCAATGGTTTCAGTTTGGACATCTGGCTTTGCGATTTTTATTATGACACACGTGTAATAGATTTTTCAATTTTTCTTTAATTTCATTTCGTATCTCTTCCTCCCGTTTTTTTTTTCAGGATTATTCTACTATTATTTCATTCACAGCGATTTTGGCTAGTCATGGTAGATTTAATGTTAAGATATAAGTGGGATTACTATCTTTTCTTTCGGATTTTGTGGGATTTCTAACGCGTGTAGATAAGTGGATTTAAAACGTGAAAATTTCTGAGTAATAGTCATTATGGTAATTCGTTGAATATTTGAAGGAATAATGAGGCACGCGTGTAAAACCTGACTACTGTAATT